>CAJDSM010041459.1:387-36538 GCA_903981925.1 Ostrea lurida | reverse complement strand
TCACCTGAAGTAATCATAGCCCACACAGGGAGTCTCATATGGCATTTCTAAATCAATACAGAGTAGTTTGTCACGATGTTAATATCTTTCAATATATGCATATGACTCTCTATTCATATACACAAAGATTATCATTCAATCTCAACAAGATTGTTCAAATGAATTTAATAATTGAAAACCATATTGGCTACTTTATAAGTCGCTGTGATGCTTGAACCTTTTGGACACTTCACTAGAGACATCTTTGACCCATGTTTGAGTCATGTGTTATGATAGGGTGATTCTAGGTGAAAGTAAATGCGTAAGACCTAGGAAATACATATGCTACTTTGATGTCCAGTGCTCTTGCCTCTGACTTTTGAACTCTAAAATTCGTTTATAAAGAACATCTTCATCTCAGAGTATATATGTGATGATAATAGCGACTCAGGTAGAAAGGAATAATGCTCTGGAACCCGGAAATCTCATATATAGATCTGTTCCAATGTACTTGAAAGTGAACTCAACACAATGGATAAATGTCTTTCTTGACCCAGACCACAATATCGCACTCTGTTCGATGTCCAGCTGTGCTCTGACCTCTGCACCTTTTGACCCAAATTGCAATAGGTAACCATATGCATGATATGGAGTGACTACATTGGTCAAAAGCTAACCACTAAAAAGCTGGGAACCATTCTGCTACTAAATACGGGATAGGACATGACAACTTGATTCCAGTAACACTTATCCCCCTCTCCCAACTTGTTGCAGGTGGTAAATTGATCTCAAAAGGTTCCCTTTCTTCAATATTCATTTACTTTACATTAATATCATATAGCATTGAAAACAGATTCTTTTTTCAAATGTTTATACATATAACACTATTGTCAAAAGTTTGCCTCCGCCGCCGCCCTGCCCTGGGGTCAGGAAGCCCCACCCCGGAATCACCAAATTATATAATTTTGGTAAAGGCATCCTGCTCTATCATCATATGCATTTGCGTTTCTTCTCAGACATGTGTGGTTGTAAAGAAGAAATGATTTTTTGAAATTGTCACTTTTGGGCAGTTTTGTCCCACCGCAGAGAGGCCCCAGGGGTGCGAAGAGGAGCCTGAAATCTTACAATTTGTATTGGATGGCCCACTGGTCCCAAAGGATGCTTCATAATTCCAAATTTGAAAAAGATGGACTGGTGGTTAATGCAAAAAGAAGTTAAAAAAATGTTCCAATTGTTAACAGAACATTATTACCAATGAGTTTGGCCGCACCCTGGGTTCAGAACCACCCCTACACCAGGGACCACCAATATTACAAAATTATGCGAGCAGCGCTTCCGCTCTACATCATATGCATGGTCTCTCAGACATGTGCAGGTTGTAAAAAAAGATTTTTGAAAAATGGTCACTTTTGGCAGTTTTTTGCCCACCCCAAGGGTGCAAAGAGCTGAAAATTACAAATTAAATGTGCCCCTTGTCCCCAAAGATGCCTTCATACCAAAGTTTGAAAAGAATTGGAACTGTGTTATCAAAAGAAGAAGTTAAAAATGTTCATTGATTAACAGACATTAATGTATCCAAATTTTTGGCACCGGGTCAGAAACTCACCTAACCCGGGACCACACAAATTTACAATATGGACATGGCATTCCTGCTCTAACATCACTAAGCATTGGTTTCTCTCAGACCATGTGCTGGTGTAAAGAAGAAGATTTTTGAAAAATTGGTCACTTTTTGGGCAGTTTTTGCCCCACCTCACCAAGGCCCAGGGGTGCAAGACGACTGAAATTACAATTATGTGCCCCTTGTCATAAGATGCTTCATACAATTGTGAAAGAAGATGGACATGGGGTTAAAAAGAACGAAATGTTAAAAATGTTGTCAAATTGTTAACCAAGACAAAGTACGCAAATTTGCCCGCGCCCTGGGGTCAGACCCTACCCCAGGGACCACCAAATTTACAATCTTTGGTAAAAGGCTTCCTGCGTACATACTAATGCCATTTGTTTGCTCTCAGACGAAGTGCAGTGTGTAAAGAAGAATTTTGAAATGTCACTTTGGGCGAGTTTTTGCCGCACAACCCCAAGGCCCCAGGGTGCAAGAAGACCTGGACAAAATTACAATTATATGTGCCCGCTTGTCCCAAAGAAGTGCTTCATACCAAAATTTGAAAAGAAATGGAGACCTGGTGGTTATCAAGAAAGAAGTTAAAATTCAATTGTAAACAGAGCATTATGACCAAATGGCCCCACCCTGGGTCAAAGAAACCCCTACCCCCAGGACCACCCAAATTTACAAATATGTCAAGCCATTCCTCCTCGTCAACAAGTCATTATCCATTTGGTTTCTCTCGCATGTGCACGTTGTAAAAAAGATTTTTGAAAAATTGGTCGACTTCTGGGCAGTTTTTGCCCCACCCCCAGGTGCATCGAGACTGAAATTTACAATTTATGTGCCCCTTGGTCCAAAGATGCCTCATCACCAAATTTGAAAAAAGAATGGACTAGGTCGGTTAATCAAAAAAACCGGAGTTAAAATGTAATTTTTCAATTTGGTTAAACAGATTAGACATTAATGTACCTCCTAATCTTAAATATTGGTGGGCCTTAATCACCATACCAGTCCTGGGGTCAAAAACCCTAGCCCAGGGACCTACTCCAAATTTATATACAATATGGTAACAGCTAAACACAATATGAAGCATATATCCACTACTGCTAATCTTCCAGTCACTTAATGGCATTTGGTTTCTCTTCCTCAGACTGTGCGGTTGGGTAAAGAAAAAGAAGAATTTTTGAAAATTTGGGGTCACATATTTTTTGGGGCAACATTTTTTTTCCCACAGCAAAGATAGCAACCTAGAAAAACGCGGATAATCAATATCCAACAAGCTAGCAGGTCCTTAAGCGCACCCATTCAGGCACGCTATCCACTGCCTCCCAGGCCTCGGGGGCCCAAAGAAGACTCTGAAATTTTTACATTGATGATTGTTGAATGGGATGCCAATATACAACACTATCCCTGTTGTCATAAAAGACTGCTTCATCAAATGCCAGAAAATACAATAAATTATTAAAAACACAAGAAAATTGGATGTAAATGACTGTTTACGGGGTGGTTTATAAAAGAAAAGAAGAAATGGATTATTAAAATTTGTTCAAAATTTGTGTTAACAAAGACTAATATGTGATTGTGTACCGTGTAAATTTTTGGGCCACTCAACCTGGCCGAATCCAACATGGGGTTCAAGAAAACTCTCCCTACACTCACCGCATCCTTATACCTTAGAAACCAAAAGGGACCAATCACTTCAACAAAACTTTACACAGATAAATTTATGGGTTAAACGGCCTTTTATTTCCTGCTCTTAAATATTAAACATTTCTACTAAATTTGTATAAAACAGCAATTGGGGAAGTAAGTATTTCCAACAACAGCGTGTTTTCTCATCCAACAGTATCGCCCCCCCCTGCCCTCTCCCTAATTCGATTTTCTAGGGTGACTATACATAAATTCCACTTTTAGATAAAGCGAAATCATGTGGTTTTGACGCGGGAGAGTTGTTTTGACGTTTCCACGATCAACTTAGTACCCCGTTAAGGCCTGTGGGCCTCTTGTTAATTTGGTGTGGCCTTAGGCTTGAAAGTCCTGAAATGTATTTTATAGAGTACCATACCTTACATTGTTTAAAATTTCATATATATTTCTCAAATTCATATTTTTTCAGCTGTTGGCAAGATTAGGAAGTCGGCCCTCCATTTCTGATGCTGTCCCATCAATATTTACAGAGGGGCTGTACCCAAGAGATGTCATTGAGCTCTATGGACCTGAAGGATCAGGCAAATCAGAAATTCTCCTCAATCTTGTGGCTAGTATAATTCTACCCAAAACCTGGAAGGAAATTCCTCTAAATGGCAAAGATGCCAGTGTCATATTCATTGACAATGACTACAGATTTTCCATTCTTCGACTTGTAACACTTATGGAAAACCATATAAATAGTAGCTTGGAAGCTGACGGCGAACCACATCAAGAATTTACCAGTGAAATTGAAGTGTTGATTAAAAAGTGTTTATCCAAACTTTCGTTAATTCGGTGTACCAGCAGTTCTGAGTTCCTTGTCACACTCCATAGCCTGGAACAAACACTCTCAAGTAATCCTGATATATCGGTGGTGATGATAGATAGCTTGTCGGCCTTCTACTGGATTGATAAGTGTAATAATGGAGAGAGTCTGGCTGCACAGGAAAAGAATTTGAAACTAGCCACTGAAGTGTTATCCAAATTTGTGAACAGTTTCAATGTAATTGTTATAGCCACAAAGTGTGCTCTTTTTAAAAAGAGGGCACGTGGTGAAGATTTCATGTTCGAAGCATCATATGACAGTCACGAGGAGACCTTGGAGAACATGAAAATAGATCATCAAGAATATCTGTGTAAAGCATGGGGACAATTTGTAACAAGGAGATTTCTTCTTGGAAAGCAAACCTTAACAAACAGCTTTAGGTGTTATAGTACTCGGCCTAGGACAAACAAATCTGATATAAAACCAGCAATTATATTTGAAATCACAGACAATGGTGTACAGGCTATACTTTGAAAGTAATAAATGGTACCCTAGGCCACATCAAGTTAATTTGTAGATTCCCATCCACCAGCAAAAAAAAAAAAAAATGTGGGTGGATGGAAGGATTTTACTTTAATTAAATTTTTTTATTTTTCCGAGACTTTAAAATCTAAATGAATTCATAGTATCTAAAATAGCATATGCTGTTAAAAAAAGCAAAATACAATTTACAATGTATTAAGACTTGATCTATATTGAATGAGTGAACACATTTAAAGTTGAATAGTCTTTATTATATTACATGCGGACATGAAAAAAATTCTGGAAATTTGAACTGCCAAAAAAAAAAACCCCGAAAATAAATTTTTTTGGGATTGGGCGTGGATGAGAATCTACAAATTCATCAGAGGACATCTTCAGCACCTAAAATATTGCATTCGTTAATTTCAATAGTGGATAGATTTGAACTTATGGATGAGTTTTGATATGCATCATGACATTCTGTAAAATAATTTCTGCAAATAAAGTTTAATTTCTGCAACTTTAATCATATTCTTTTGACTAATAACAATTATATCTGACTGAACTTTAATTTGGAAAGATGCAGTTTCATGAAATAAACTTCTCAGAAATTGCTTGGCCAATTTCAATAAAATTTGGCACAAAGCATGATCCTTGGGTGAAGGGGATTCAAATGAAAAGCAACACCTTCAAAGGGAAGATAATTGATGATTAACAACAAAATGTATTTGTGAAACACCGATGCCCCCGGATTTTGATAACAAAGCTTTAGAAGATGTCTTCCCTTCTATAAAGCTCATGATTGATTGATTATGTCTTCCCCTACTTTGATGGGGAGACATAATGTTTTTGGCTTGTCCGTCACAAAGTTTGTCAGCGCAACTCCTCTGAAACTACTGATCCGATTTTGAAGAAACTTAATATGTAGCAAGGACATCATATGTAGTTGTGTATATTGCCAGGAAATATTGATTCTCTAATTTTTGTGGGAATTACGCCCGTTTGAACTTAGAAATTTGCCTGAAATTCTCTTGAATAACCTTGTCAGCTCAACTCCTCTGAAACTACTGATCCGAATTTTAAGAAACTTGACATGTAGCAAGGATATCATATACGTAGTTATGCATAATACCAGGAAATTTTGATCCATTACGCCCGTTTGAAGCTTTAGATAATTGCCAAAAATCCTTCAACACAACTCCTTTGGAAACTACTCAACTGACAGCACGGGAGACATGTTTTTGCATCCAAAAACCAAACTTTTAATTCATTTGTTGTTTCACTCCATACTGAGATCACCATGCTGTGAAGGCTGCAAATTTAAGGTCTTGGCAAAGGAGCAATCACTACCTATTTTCTACTTGGTCGATCAGATAGCCATGAAACTTTGTACAAATTGCTTCACGCATAATGCCACACATAGATGTGCATATTGCCAGGACAGGAGGATCTAATTATTTTCCTTCAAGTTATGGTGGATCCAACGGGAGTGGAGGGTGTAAAAATATCACGGTAACACTTCTCCTTCTTACCTGGTCTATCAGATAAACTTAAAATTCTGTACAGTGCTTCGATCATTGCCATTTGTAGATGTGCATATTGTCAGGATAGGAGGATCCAACTATTTTATGGTGGATCCAACATGGGTGGAGGGTGTAATATAACTTGTGAATGCTTCTTCTCCTTTAAAGCTTATTTAGTAGATTGAAAATTTGTACAGTGCTTCACAGCTTTTTATAGATGTGCATATATTGTCTGGACAGGAGGATCCAATTATTTTCTACAAGTTATGGTAGATCTAAGTGGGGTGTAGATTTAAAATAGCTTAATCCTATATGGATTATCAGATAGACTTGAAACTTCATTTGTACAATGCTTAAGTTGCTGGTTATTTGGATAGGAGGATCCAATTGTTATCTTAAATGTCATAGCAGATCTAAGAGGGATGTGGAAGTAAAATAGCATGTGAACACCAGCTTCTATATATGGCATACTGGATAGCTTTGAAATTTTGTTCAATACTTCATTATCATTTCAAGATGTTCATATTGTTTGAATGAAAACATGCTCAAAAAAGTTTTATAACCTCCAGGCCTGATTAAAGCCATGCAGATCTTTGATCCGCTTCAATATTAAGATGTTGTTAATAATAAGATGTGAAGACATCCTGTATAAGGTCATGCCAGCATGCACTTTGGTGACCTAGTCATCCAATCAAATGTTTCTACAAGAACCAATCCAAACTATTCCTTCATGTTGAATTCAGCATTTACGATTCTTTCAGAAGTAATTAGGCCTATACAGTACACCTATGGAATGACTTTTACTTATTTCTACCACCAACGATTTTGTCAGTTACAATTTGATTGGTTTAACGAAAGTGCATGCTGATGTGACCCCTATATTGGGATGTCTTCAGATCTTTACATTAGCGACATCAGAATATCGGAGTGGGTCGAAGATCTGGTTTTAACTAGAACTGTCCTTTTGGGACTAATACCTCCCACGGGGCACACTACATAATGAACACAACAGATTTCCTCAGACTGAACAAAAGTTGTCTAATCAATGGGTAATATAGTATATTATTGTTTAGGAGGAGTTGTGGACAACGCACTGATGCATACATTGGTGAAAAATGCCTTAAGTCCAAACGTTCACATCTGCATAAATTGTCCAAAACAAAATTCCTGACAATATGCACATCTCCATTATGTATTCTAACACTCCACAAAGTTTCATAAAAATCCTGCAAGTCGTTTAGGAGCAGTTGTGGACAACATACTTCGGACAGACAGTGTGAAACCTACATGTATATACCCCCCCCAAACTTCGTTTGTGGGGGGTATAATAAGATTGAATGCCAAGGTTAAAACAGGATGACAGCTTATCATTAAAAAAAAAAATGTTTTTTTTTTTTTTTTTAGGTTTTATAAGATTTTATTTCCCAGACCTATAACTATAACATTTAACAAAAGTGACCCTTTGGGTAGATGTTAAACAATTATT
Source organism: Ostrea lurida (assembly GCA_903981925.1). NCBI lineage: Eukaryota > Metazoa > Mollusca > Bivalvia > Ostreida > Ostreidae > Ostrea > Ostrea lurida. Next base: position 28,964 of record CAJDSM010041459.1, on the reverse strand, counting down.
ATCGTTTTCTTTATATATTGTCTTTCTTCATTTGCTCACATGTATACATCTTTATTTTTCTTTCTCTTATACATCCTGTGTGATGTAATAGGAAATCATATTGTTATATGTATTTAGGTGGAGCTTAGTCAGGGCCCCATCCCTGGCAGCTTTCCACACTTTTTTTTCTATAATGATAGGCTATTTTTGTTAAATGTTATTTGTTAAAAAAAAAAATGTTCATTTTCTTACACCTGATATATTCTGTTGATGGCATATATTGTGTATGGTCATTTGAAGTCTGATCATGAAATTCTGTTTTTGTGCCTTACATCAAATCATTGTAATACATCTATGTGTCACTTCAAAGAAAATAAAGTCTTCAGATTAGGAAATTTATTTCAAAAAGAACTATTCTTTTGTGACCAGTGCATCAACATTGCGTTTGTTCATTGTATGGATGTAAAAATAAAATATCAAAATTTGGCAACTACTGCAATATGATTGACACATAAACATCTAAGCAGAATGAATTTCACGTGCAGATGCAAGTTATTGATTAAACTATGATGGTTGTTCAGTTAAAAGAACAAGAGCATCATCAAATATTTCTCCTTCTGTGTCCATTCCACCATGAACTAAAAGGAAGTTCATTTCTTTGCCATCAGAAACAGGAAAGTTCAGGGAAGCAGTGGCGCCCTCTGCCCGAGGTGTTTCCTCGTCCTCGTCATCAGTTGTAGGCTGTGGAATTTCATACGTAACACTGGAACTCTCTAAAATGCATAAACCATAAAAATTATGGTTATTTGAGTAAAACATTAGAAACTTAAAAGATAGATATGTGTTGAATATTTTATCTCACAACTGCATGCATTGATACTATCATTTGTTCAAGTCCTAAAGTGATGATTGACAGTTCTCATGGCAAACAGTGAAACAGTCTAACTTATACTTTTAATTTTCAATTTCAATAAGGAATGTAATTGAAAAATAATAGCAATCTATTTTACATCTCCCATCCCTCTTAGATCCACCAAAACTTTGAGGCATTTTAATAATTGGATCCTCCTATCCTGATATGCACATCTTCAAAAGGCAATGAAGCATTCTACAAAGTTTCAAGTCTATCCAATACGCCATGCAGGGGAAGTGTTCACGAGCTATTATTTTACACCCTTTATCCCTTTTAGAGCCACCATAATGTTAAGGAAAATGATTGGATCCTCCTGTTCAGACAATATGCACATCTACAACTGACAATGAAGCATTGCACAAACTTGCCACAAAGTTTCAAGTCTATTCAATGTATCATTCTGGTAAAAAATATATTTGAAACTGAGCTAAACACAAAGTGTGATGGAAGGATGGAATGGAAGTGGACATGGCAAACACTCAATATTCATGGTGGAGCATAACAAAGCTTATATGATAAGCCAAAAACAATTTCAAATGAAAATGTCAAGGCTTGTTCAATGAATGAGAAATGAACATGGAAAGAATCAAAGTAGATAACTATATAAAATTTTAACCTACAACCATTTGCATTGCATAGGAAGTCATTGTTTTATTTAAGTGTACATATTCTTGCATACATTATTTTTAGGATATAAACAGGGAGAGAGAGAATCGAGTACCTACCTGACCCCGTGTCCTGTCGACTGTCACGAGAACTCGCACTTCCTGGTTTCAGCTCGCGATCCAGAATCTCTTTGGTTTGCTGAACCTGAGTAACTAGCTCCTGATCATCTGGTTCACGGATAAGACTCCTGAATAACTTTATCTGACACATGCCAAAATCCAAACGGCAGGCTGGAGGTGGGCCCTGGAGCTCGATTTTAGTCCATAACATAGTACCTACAGCAATAGTGGGAAAGCAAATGTATAATAGAGTAAGAACTTGGTAAAAATAGAAACAGCATCCATTTAGTATAACTTAATAAGATAACATTATGCACATGTGATATAAATAATCATGAATGCAAAAATTTATTTTACAGTAACTTTCAAGTTTCTCATTCAAAACTACAGTCAAACATCATTATCTCAAACTTGATGGGACTGTCAAAAAAACCCTTCTAAGATATATGAAGATTCGAGATATCAAGGGTAAAATACTTAAAAAATTTGTGGTTGGGGCTTTGAATTACTTCGACATAGACATGGTATTGGAGATGTCAGTGTTCAAGATATCGAAGTTCGACTGTACAAGTGAGATATACACAGTTCTACAGCTAAGGTCTTCAGCCACTGTGACTTACTTGTGTCACATTTATACAGATCATCCAAAGCTCCCTCTCTACTCATGCCTCCGAAGATGTAGATATCCGTTCCCACAGCCACCCCACTATGAGCAGCCCTTGCTGGTGGAGTAACTTTTTTTCGACGAATATTAGACCAAGACATTTTATCCAGATCCATAAGATGGAAGTCATCATAAAATGCTGACCCAGCCATTCCTCCATGAATGAATAATCTGTTTCCAACAGCAACCATCACATGACCATGACGGGGCTTTGGAGAGTCTCCTTTGATTGGAAGAATGGACCAGGCAGATGTTTTAACATCAAAACAATGAACTTGTCGATCTCCCACAGGGTCTGGTCCGCTATGGCCCCCACTATACACAATGAACTTGTCTCCTACGACAGCAGTGGTATGGTAAGTACGAGGGGTGGGTAGGGTGCCAGTGATATTGGGCGTGGACCATGAGTTAGTAGCAGTATCTAGCACCTGAATATCATTCATGTTTCCAGTGGGATCTGCGCCTCCAAATACAAAAATTTTCTCGGGCTCTGATTGCGGAACAAAGGCTGCATGTTCGTACCTAGCTCTGAAACCTGGATAGTCCACGATGTCCCACAACATAGTATTGAGATCAAGAACAAAAGTATCACAAAAAGCTCCACTAGGATTGGCACCGCCTATCACATAAAGCTTCCCGTTGTCACCATCTGATAACCCCTTCACATGAGTACATGTGTGACCCACACGGATTGAGGGAGAATCTCCCAAAGCAGATAACACATACCATAGCCCAGTGTTGGGGACAGTATCCCTCTCTAGTATAGGATGCAATTCCATTGTTCATATACAACAAAGCTACACTTAAATAAAGTTACAAAAAAAGCTCTAGGTAATATAAAATGGGTCTACTTGGACATGCACACAGAATCTAAATCCATCTAAACAGCATGCAACAGAGATGTCTACACACGGCCTACATCACACTATAACACACACAGTAGATTGAACAGGGGTCTTATCGATATGCACTTTCATTTCATTGGGAATGTTTTCCTTCACGATTATGCCAGGGTTTCCATAATGCCCCAGTTCTACATGGCTTTTTTTCGGTTCGTGGTCCCGATGGACAGGTCTTTTCATTTCAAATGTGGAGTCTCGTTTCTTTCTTTGCTGTTGTTGGAATATCACTAAGGCAGTGTCCTCATACCTCTGATGAATGAAATATGATGATTCAAAGAATGAAGATGGCTGCTTACTCATTGAGGAGGAAGCATTTTTACTCTGCAAAATAAGAAAAAGGTACTACTGTAATGAGGGAAATATTCATGTGGGTTTTATTTTCGCGATTATATTAACCATCGTGAAGTGCTGTTGTATTTGAGGGTATGATTCTAATTAAGTCTTAATTTTACAATCTGCGAAATTTAAACCATCGTGAAATGCCAAAAGATATAAATAACACAAAATTTTAGCCCAGCAAAATAAAGACCTTTACAGTACTTACATATAATCAAACATACTAATTACCAATATCATTAATACTTCATAAAAGTATAAAAATAAGAAATGATTGAAAGGACATGCATCTTGGACCATAATTTGTGTCACAAAAATAAATTGCTCTATGATGCGCAAGTGATATATTATGGGTGTGAACGTATGCAAGTACATATATGAGTTTAACATTTATCGTAAAATAGTTATGACAAAAGTCTACGTATTTTTTGAACGGCCCTCGTATGCTCGAGTTATAAATATGCTGCAGTAACAATCTAGTTCCTCTCGTGAATCCACTACAAATTCCCCGAACTGATTCAGCTTAGAATATAAAGCAGAACTTCCTCGATTATATGAGCATAGGTTGATTACAGGTTGCATCCTCTGAACATAGATCTTTAAATAGAACCATCATCAGTGTGTTATGTGTATCCAATCATGGTATAATTAATGGGAATTGGGTCCTTGGCAACAGCAAGTTTAATTAATGAAATCTTTTAAAAGTACTACATGTTTGAGGGTGAATGGCTATACTCCAAGTCTAAATTCTTTAAAATTAGAAAATCAGACCAAAAAAGAAACACCATCAAACACATTGCCTATATACCTCTCCATCCTTGTGATCAAACAGCTCATCAATGGGGAGCTTACGATAAATTCCATTCATATTGTTCAAACACAGAGCAGAAGCACTTGTCAGGCTGGCTTCAACATTATGAAAACCTCCCCCTGCACCACTATAAGCGACTACCAGATATGTAACGTATATAAACAGGTAGGGTTATCTTATACTGATAAAAATTTTATCTCGGATTTATAATTATACACCAAAATGTTTAACCAGAAAAATGTGGCAACATAGCAGTGGGCTGTAATTAATTTACATCTGACATGCAGGCTGGGTTTGTGTTTATTTTAAGTGGTATGGGAAACTAGCATCTCCAGCTTCTTTTATTTACAAAAAATAATGAATACATTAAAAAAAAAACCTTGGCAGATTGGAAGATGTATGTATCCACTTATCTGGATCAAGAAACAGTCCTACTACAGGAAATTACCGGTAACCGGCAGTCTATGTTTACATGCAAGAGGGGAGCAGATCTAGAGTGATTGAATTAAAAAAAAACCTCCTCAACACCAACCAGGAAATGCATACAGCTGTACACAGTTTTCCATACATATTATAAATAATAGTGTTATTTTCTAAATGTGTGGAAATTCGTGATTTGAAGAAGAGATAAATCATTTTAAAAAGACAATGTGCCGTCTTAAACTGGACAGAGATTAAACGATTGAATACACATCATATACGGTAAGTCAAAACTCGCGTTAAATATGAATGGATACACTTTATTATCATTTCGTGCCCAACATGGGACATTGAATATTTACTACAAAGAATTGGTCATATTGACTAATGATGTACAATGGTTGATCAAATACTGTACAATATAGTCCCTTAAATTTGCAATTATAATGCCATGTTTCTAATTAAAATCCGCAAGATCTATGGCACAAGGGAGCTGCACCTCTCTGACTGATAACTGCGTTAATTATAACCAGTTAGAAATAAAGTGGTACACAACCTTACCCCTGTTATAGTCTTCCACCTTGCCATCTTTAAACTTCCTTTTATTTTTCCATTTCAAGAGATAGATTATGATTGGGTAACTAAGATGGTCACAAAGTTTGCATCCTTTTACAACACAGAACAGCCTCGCTATGCTGGATGTATTATTTATTATAAGCTGTATTAATGCATTCTGAGTAGAGAATGCAGCCAGGAAATGATTCATTCAGGAAAAATATTTCTTTTTCCTAGTAATAACTAAATACCACATGATACTGCTTGTATTATTTGAACATGTAAAATGTAATAGATCTCTTCTAGTTTAAGTACATAATAAAATCAACAAAATTTGGGGTCAAAAATGGGATTGGGAAAATATCTCAAGCAAATGATTTCTCAACATATTAGAATACCATAAGGAAGTTACTTTTAAAAGTATGCCCTTTATAGCTATTGCTTCAGGAAATTTTTTTTCATGTAGCTTTGCATCAAATTCTCAAGTACAACAATTTACTACACAATAAACAGTCTAATTATGGCACTCTGAATACATACATGTGATAAATTCCGACTGCCTATGAGTGAGATTTTGCCGAGCTAAGGGTGAGATTGGGGTGAGATTTTTTTTATATCAATGATTTGCTGTAATAAAGGCCATAATAAGACTTAAAATACTAGCTTTAGTTCATTTTTTATTATAAAAGCAATTATCAAGTGTCACAATCAAGTTTCAGCAGTTAAGTGTTCATTTGATAGCATTAGTCTCTACTAATGTAAGATTCTTCTTGGAGTATCTTCTGGACATTGCAGGCATTTTTGGCTTTTTTGATACAACTTTCGTGATTAAAGGGAAACTAATTGCCATACTACACCTTTAACAACAATTTTTTTTGGGGGGTGAGATATCACATGTATGTGAATAGCTCCTTTGGTTTGTGAAGACATACACATTATAATTCATACATTTGTTCTGAATCAATAAATATTTCACTTTAAATAGAGTGAAATAATATTAACTGACAAGAAATGTTTTAAAAACATATAAATATGCTCTCCCTACCCCATATGGCATTATTGAAAAAGGTCGACTTGAAATCTAGAATGTCTTATTATGTAGTTTGACAATATCCTGCAGAGGTCTAAAATATTTAGTGGACAGCGATTTCTCAGATGTGCAGAAACAATTCTAATTTAATTCTAACCATATGATTTCAAAATCAACAATGATATGTATTTCTAATGTCTAATCAAGCAAAATGTTATCAAGAATATCAAGCAGACAATTATTTTCTTATATCTGGAGTTGTTTGATCTTCTACTCCTTTGGAGAATTACTACTGGTATGAAACATAAATCTTGGCAAACCTTTAGAAATTGCCAGAGGAGAATTTATAATATTAATAAGGACATAACTTGTCGTTTCTCAGTTTGTAACTTTGCTGATACAATTCACTTGGATTACAAAAAAATCTTGGCCAGGGTATATACTTATTACTGCCATGCCTGTTTTAGAGTTAAGCATATTTTGATACTAAAGTTGTAGGTAAAAGTGTAAAAGGTTAATCATATATAAATTATTATATGCGCGTTACTACATGTATATCAAAGAAGGAGAGAAAAATCTTTACAACAATTGACCAGTATTGAACTAGAGACTTCTGCATTATTAGTTAAGCGATTTTACCACTGAGCTATGTAGATCGATAAAAAACATTCTGTGGCTATAATTTGGAAATCGTACAAGAACTCTTCACCTTGGGAAGATGAAAAAATAACTTTAATTAGAGAAAATGTCAGAAAGGTCACACTTATCCTTAAAGCTATTATGACTTGGTGGAAACAGTAGGAGCTCTCTTCAAATCATAATACACATACATTTCTCCTTTCATCAGAGAACCCTTTGTTAGTTCAGGGTGAGTAGCTTCAGGATAGGTGTAAAGTACAGGTTTTAAGTTTTTAAGAACAGTACTCAAACTGGACTTTGAAAAACTTTTTCAAATGTGGCAAACTAAAATTTAAATGACCAAAACAATGTATCTGTTTTATTTTATGTACTATGATTTAGTAGAGTGCCAGTCAATACAACACAAGTCTGTATAATTTGCACGTTATAATCATCAACATGATATCGTAATGTAGTTGTAAATTATATTTTGTTATTAATCTAGAATGATTCTAGGTGTGGCACAAGTTTGCACATCCACTGCTGATCTAGCCTTACTACTACTACTACTTGTCATCCATGGGCAAACTAGCCAAAATATGGTAACCGACTAACCATTGTTGCGAATCATTTAACAGTGATAGTTTGCAAGAAACATAACCCTAATTTATATATAATTCTAGTAATTTTCATTTGTTACTTTTGTATAGATCATGAAGTAATACACAAATTCAGTAGATCGAATTCTTGTGATTTTTATCTTCAAAATAATAATGAATGTGCTCCCACTACAAAATAAAAGGCAGGAAACTCGGAAATCTTACATCGTCAAAGTCGTGATACCTATATTGAGAAACACATTTTATTGTGAGGTATTCTGTAACCTGCGATACTCAAGCCTAGTGATATAGACCTATCGTTACATATAATTGATTACCCAGTGCTAAGGGATAGGGTTTATATGTCCATGCATTGCTAGTATTATGCATCTATATGCATTACCTCTAATCAATACAGGGGTGTCAATTTTCTAATATGACCTCTACTGCATTTCTCCTAAAACCAAAGGGTATATTGATTCAATGTACATTGACGTTAAAATATCACCAGTTACACATAAAAAGCCAAATCTATGCTGTGGACTCCAACCAGTGCAGTGAATTTAAGACTCTTTCTCGTGCCTACACAGTGAAAGGACAACAATTTTAAAAGACTCATATGAAAAGATCTATGTATTCTATGACATGTTGAGCATTTGGTCAAGGAAATGTCTTATTTTTCATACTTTAGTTTGACTCAAGCTGGGAACAAGCCACGGCGTCCTCTGTTATGAAGTGAGCACTTTACCACAAAGCTACCAAGATAGTGATTGACCAATCCCTGATTTCACCTAACATTAGAAAACAAAATCTCTCTCAGTAACTCTGACTTACTTTATGCTTTGCAATTTATATCAGTATTTAAAAATATCTGATAATTCATGGAGATCATTTAAAATTCTCCATTTTAAAATCCTCCAACCAATAAGACTTGGATTCTGAGAAAAATGTAGCTTTAAATGGCTCTGGCAAATTCACCAATGGTCACAGCAGCTCAGTGGTTAGAGCGTTCCCTTCGCAACTGGGAGGTCATAGAGTTCTGGCCCCACTCATGGCATGGCCGCTTCAAACCTAATTGTAAGATGCGAAAATAAGAACTGATTGCTCCTTTGCCAAATGCTCCGCACTTAGAAGCCAGGTCTTTTGGATATGACCTTAAAAACGGAGGTCCCGTGCCATGGCAGGTGTTAGCATGCTAAAGAACCCTCACTGCTATGGCCCCGAGCGCTAAGCATAGGTCTAAATTTGTGGTACTTTACCTACAACTGGTGACGTTTCAATATGAGTGAAAAATTGTTGACGTAAAACAAACAAATCATCAATCAAATTCAATCATTAATCCATCAACAATCAATAGCTTGTTGGCTAACTGGTCAACTGTTTGTCTTGGAGAATTCTTTTTTTTTATTCAAAGCCCTAGATGACTTTAGAATATAACACATCTTATAACACCACACACATTGTGTATGTTGTAACTCAAGGTCATGTCACATGATATGGTGACATATATTGATTACTAACTATAAGTCTGTATAAAAGCATCTTCAAATAAAAATATCAAAGGTCAAAGAAATCATACTTCAAAATGATCTTATTCATATTGTCAAAACTCTTTCTTGAAACTAAAATTGATTTGCTTCATAGCACAAATTGATAATTGCAAAAATCAACTTAAAATACCTTGTGTTGAGGATTCTAATGATTTAGCAATTCAATGTTGGATAAACATACAACATTGAAGCATCTACCACAGTGCACGTTTGCCCTTTATCATGATTGTAAAGATATAACTACATGAATTTGATGATTAAATACAGTTAATACATAGGCTAACTATAGTGAGTAGAATTTAAAATGAAGCACAATTTAATAAAATTGTACATTTTTGGAAAAAGCTGGACATGTAAACTGGTCTTACTGTTAGAGAGGAATAAGAGATATTATCAGGGATTGGGAAGGCCATGTGCCCTGCACCATAGTCCCATTCAGATTATAATTGGCACATTAATCATTCAATCCATGTGCCAAACTGGCGCATCCAGTATCGATCGCAACTTACGTTTTCCTCCCGAAGTGTATGGAGTACGACTTAATTTTTTGTACTTTTGTTTCTAATTTCAGTGTTTTCTGATACATGAAATTTCATTGGTTGAAACAATAGAGATAACCAATAAAATGTTTCTTCTTATACTACGTGCTATTAAAGAAGGTCAAGTAGCACACGTTTGCTAATGAAATGACCCCGAAGAAAAAGTTGAAAAAGACCTGAAACTTTGGAAGGCAAGGTTAAATGTAGACAAGACAACGGACAGTGCGGGTGTGAAAACAAAATTATGTGCTTATTTTAATAAAACCAAAAAACAATGTTTTAATTATTATTTCCAGAAATTACCGAAAAAATGGCCCTTCAAAAATATATCGATGGCCCATTAAATTTGAAAATGGCCCATAGAAATGTTGAACCATGGGACCATTGTCCCACTGACCATCTTGACTTTCCCAACCCCTGTATTATATGTGAATTAGTCAATACACATTGTAAATTGCTTACTTTCTATTTGTGTAGTCATACAACAAATTTATATCATCATCTGTTTCAATTTTACTTTTATCAATGATCTGATCGAGCTTCACTGCACTAGCTTTAAAAAAAAAAAAACCTTCATTTCTAATATCTCAATCAACAGTTTTTTTAAAGATTGCACAGTTTTTTTTTTTAAAGATTACACACCATTTATCTTTGACACCATAGAAGATTGCATAGTTTCTCCCTCACAATCATATAGATGAAGACAAAATTTCTCAATCACACCAAACTTTGCTACACACTATTAATGTGTTTTTACCATTACAGTGAAATCAAAATATTATGGTTTATTGACTGTGAATTCTAGAATTCAAAAAGTGGTTTTCAATACAAGATAATTACAGACTGGATTTTCTTATCGTATATCCTTTTTGTCACAAATAAATGGCACAACTAGTAAATCATAATCTCTTTAAATTAAATTTTTATGAAAGACTCATCAGTTAGGCTAGCCATATATCATATTTATGTCAGACTTTAAAGACAAACTGAATTGGTCAGTATGCCATACAGCACTGTATGCAACACCGCACCTAATACAAGATTCCTCTCACTCTTACCCCTGCTTTTATATTGTGACATGTGTGGCGAACACATGTCACAATACAAAGGCGGGGGCAAAAGTCAGAGGAATCTCGGATTGCAATGCGCCATAGATTTCGCGGGTCTAAATATGTTATATAGAAAGATCTAAATTTGTTGTGATCATCTTTGCAGCATTGGCATCAGACAAATTAAGAAATTTGAACATTCTTCGCAAATTTCTATAGGTGCTTGGGTCTTGCTATATACATGTATAATAATAGTGGGCGCATCTGCAGATAATTAGCATACATGTATATGTACAGTACATACCGCCTATAATTTATAAATTATCAAGATCCAAGCATTTGTGATCTATTGTATCAGTATAGATCTGTCAATGTATATGAACTTGTTTTAATTAGTATGTTAATCAAATAAAATATACCATGCACGCTGAATATCCAAACTGACTGCAAAAAGGAATATCAGATGGTTTGTTGGTCTGAGTAATGCAAGAAGACCACCTTGCATGACAACATAAGCTTTGAATGTCAAGGTCATTTCATGTGAAGCTAGTTCCGTATTTTCGTATAAATTATGCATCTTTTTAAAGGTTATGAATTATTGCTAAATAATGCTTTGTGCATGTATGATTCGCCTAGTAAAATTATATAGAATTTTAGCCGTTATCTAATTTCTTTTTTTCTTCTCCGTAAGGGGGGAATCCCAAGTAGCAGTGAAGTGTATTCAAGATGGCGTTGGATGAGTGGAGGCATTGCACTGACTGGCTCGTTCGATGTAACATTTTACCCGATGAACACAAAGCTACACAGTCAGATGCAAGTGCATTTGACTTAGCCCAAGCTTTACGAGATGGAGTACTTATATGCCATCTATTGAACAACCTGTCTCCGAACTCTGTGGACCTGAAAGACTTCAGCCAGAGGCCTCAGCTGTCACAGGTTTGAAGAACTTTAGTAGACTTCACAGTCTTAATTTTTGTTTGGAATATATAACAATTAAAAGTTTAATTGCATTAGAAATAGTGTGTTTTGTTTTATAAAATAGAATTTTGTGTATTTTCATTGGTCAATGAAATTAACATGCAGTAAAATATATGTGAGTGGTTACTTCCTAGTTGCTCTGAGTGTCAAGATATATCGCACCTGTAACAGGAACGTTATATATATCCTCTTTCAATCAGTAGCAGTAGTGTTGCTGTATACAAGGAAAAAGAAAATCTTTGTTATTTAATGTATACATAGGTCGGGAATTTAGGCCAAAGTTCATATTTAAGTATTTTTTAAAAGAGTTGTGATATATTTTTTCTTCCCTAATATAGCGGTCCTGTTGTTAATGACAATTCACTGAAAACACAAGGTAATTGCTGAAAACACCCCCAAAGAGTGCCAATAAAAAAAAACCACCATTGTATCATTTAAAACATTCACAGGGTGTTAGAGCATATGTACATACATACATTCCCAAAAGTTTTTCTTCCATCTTGATAGAGAAATTGAGTGTTTCATAGCTTGTAGATGCTCCACAAATTTGATATTATGATATTTAAATAATAATTTATAGAAAATTCATCAGCTTAAATCTAATTTTAGTGTAATAGTTATATTTATCTTTCTCATATTCAAGAAGGTCTGGTTGCCATGTGAATGATATATGACAGAACCACCCACTTAGGCAATGGTGCTGCCAAGAAATTTAATCTGAATCAAAAGACATAAAACTTAGCCATGAATTATTCTGTAGCTGTCAGCCAGGTTCGATTGTTGGTGGCCAAGTAGTTCAGTTGGTAGAGCACCTGACTGAAGAATTCAGGGGGCTCGAGTTCAAATCCCAATCTGGTCTGTTGCATTTTCTTCCTTCCTGTGACATTTGGTGCTTTTGACACCCCTGGAATTGCAGGTGAAAATCCTACCATGGGCAAAAGATGATCTAGGTTGTGTTGATTTGTGCATCTTCAAAGACAAAGACAATTTAAGAAGGGAGGAGTGTAGTGGTCAGCCGGGTTCAATCGCCAGTGGCGATATGGCTCAGTTGGTAGAACACTTGACTGGAGAATTCAGGGGGCCCGGGTTTGAATTCTGATCTGGTCTGTTGCATTTTATCCCTTCCTGTTACAATTCAGTTTTCTGTCCATTTGAATGAAGCTTTGGCAGTATGATCTAAAACCCTGTAGGTGTATTTTGATGATATACGGGTACCTTCTTTAATGGTTTCCATGAATTTCATAGACCCTAATATAATAGCAATTAAACCAGATCTTTGGTCCACTCTGATATTCTGATGGGGCTGATTCAAAGATCTGACGACGTCCTACATATAAGGTCATGCCAGCATGTACTTTGGTGACCTAAGGTCATGAATCCAATTTGAACCAATCAAACCTATTCTTATATATTGAATTCAGCATTTACAGTTCCTTAAGAAGTCATCTGGAACCCTTCTTGATCCACTGTCACTTATTCCTGAGCTTATTGCCCAGAATAGGATTATAAGAGATGCATGGAAAATTCAAACATAAATCTTTGTAGCAATTTTAAAGATGCATTAGGTTCCATGAGAACTTGGTGGTCTGAAGATTGAGGCCAGTGAATTTTAGGGTCAGGTCAGTGAAATCAAAGATGGGCTTGTAGACTTTGTAAGTCACATAAGTAAATCGTTGGATGCAGATATTCTGAATATTTTAATTGTATAATTTTGCATTCAGAATAACAATAAGTTTATAAATAGCACATAGAGTATTGTGCTTTGAATTTGTTTGAAGTGAAAAAGGATAACTACATTTGCAATTGTCAAAATATTGCGCGGATATTCAACAAACAACTTGTTGAAACATAAATGGCTGCAGTAGCACCAATTGAACTCTGTCAGTAGTAGAAAAAATCATTCACATTTGATGTTGGTAAGTAATTATAAAGACTACTCATGCTTGTGAAAAATACGTGAATTTGTAGTCTTGTTTGCAGATGAAAAAAATAAGCAGTGAAAATATCATACTATAATAGTGAGTTCAATGTTTCTCTGTAAGGATGCCCAAGGCAGCATGAAACATTTCTTACCATATTTGATATAATCTCACTAAATTAATTGTACAATTAAACAATGTATCCCATAATGTATGTGGTAAACTTGCAACAGTTATAAAAATTTGGGAGGCCAGTAAATTTCACAGTGGGTCAGTAAATTCAGACAGTCCACTGGTCCTACTGGCCAGCATTTCAAATGTTTTTGTGAAGACTGATGCGTTGTTAGGGCCCCGCATGAAATGCGGGTGCCCTATAGTAATCACATTGTCCGTCTGTCCGTCCGTCAACATTTTAGTTGTGACGCGATAACTCAAAAAGTTTTGATCGTACAGTTTTGAAACTTTGCACAATTGTACTCTACAAGAAGAGGCAGAAGTGTATAAATTCTGGGTTCCGTCTGCCCGTCCATTTGTCTGTCCATTAACATTTTCGTCGAGATGCGATAACCGCAGTTATGGTGCGATAACTCAAAAAGTTTTGATCGTACAGTTTTGAAACTTTGCACAATTGTACTCTACAAGAAGAGGCAGAAGTGTATAAATTCTGGGTTCCGTCTGCCCGTCCATTTGTCTGTCCATTAACATTTTCGTCGAGATGCGATAACCGCAGTTATGGTGCGATAACTCAAAAAGTTTTGATCGTACAGTTTTGAAACTTTGCACAATTGTACTCTACAAGAAGAGGCAGAAGTGTATAAATTCTGGGTTCCGTCTGCCCGTCCATTTGTCTGTCCATTAACATTTTCGTCGAGATGCGATAACCGAAGTTATGATGCGATAACTCAAAAAGTTTTTATTGTACAGTTTTGAAACTTTGCACAATTGTACTCTACAATAAGAGGCAAAAATGTATAAATTCTGAGTCCACAGCGGCACAGCACCTTGTTTGTCTGTCAGTCCGTCTATTCGTCTACATTTTCGTTGTGATGCGATAACTCAAAAAAAATTTATTGTACAGTTTTGAAACTTTGCATAATTGTACTCTGCAAGAAGAGGCAGAAGTGTATAAAATCTGGGTTCACAGTACCTTCATACAGATGTCACTTTCCTTTGATAGCCCTCAGCTGGGCCCTTGCTGACCATGTCTGACTCAGTTTTCTAGTTAATCATGTATGTGTAGAAAAATGATATTGAAAAGGTATTTGAATACAATAACATGTAGGTTATATCAAAGGAAGATTATTGAATTAGATAGGAAGTGGAATGTTATCATTGGAATACAGATATACATGTGATTAACCATTTAATGGTCTTTTTTCAGTTTCTATGCTTGAAGAACATTCGAATATTTCTGCAGACATGCCAGTCAGTCTTTGGTTTGAGCACATCAGATTTATTTGACCCATTTGATTTGTTTGAGGTCAAAGATTTCAGAAAGGTAAGAGTTG
This sequence comes from Ostrea lurida, assembly GCA_903981925.1. Classification (NCBI taxonomy): domain Eukaryota; kingdom Metazoa; phylum Mollusca; class Bivalvia; order Ostreida; family Ostreidae; genus Ostrea; species Ostrea lurida. Next base: position 13,869 of record CAJDSM010041459.1, on the reverse strand, counting down.
GTCAGTGAATGAAGAACAAAATAGTGCTAAATTGTACTAAATTTAGCTCTAAAAGCCAAACAGAATAATAAATTAAGGTTGTGTAATCCTACATTTTCAGAATTTATTTTCATATTACATTTCAAAGTGTCTTTCTCTATAACACTACAAAATGGGTAAATACTATGAACTCGTGGGAATGAAGATATGCTTGGTGAAACAGGTAGCCTAGTCCAGGTTTTGGAGTTCGTTTGTTGGGGGGTGGGGGGGGGGGGGGGGGGTTGTTTTATTACACAATGTGGTTTTGTGAATTTTATAAATTGCAATCGTGTATCATTTTGTGAGCTCTAACAATTTGTGACATTTTTTTGGTCCATGCAATGTTTTAGCTGCTCTCAAAGTACAATATCACCCTGGCGTCAGGGAATATGCCACAGCTTTAGGTAAATGAATCATTGTTTAGACCTGTAAATGTGAATGATTGTATAATATAACCTTCACATCGCAAGTGAAATATCAGTTTGACTGTATCTATTTTTGTAAGCACTGTTACCACCCTGTCGACACCTCCTATGTAACATACATAATCACATTAATTGAAATAGTACCAGAATGAATGAATTTGAAATTATAATTTTTATCAAACAATTTCTAAATTTGATACTTACCAACTAATTATTATGAGTTTTGCAACTACAGGTCTGTAGACCAAGTCTTGTCTGTCCAATATAGAACCCTGTGCTTGACAGACATCAAACTTGGTGTAGTGTAACATTTTAAAGAGTGGATTACCCTTATTGATTTTAAGGTCACATGGTCAAAGGTCAAGGATCAATCCAATTGGGACATAGAAAGATAGTGTCCATTCCTTTCCTTGACAGACATCAAACTTGTACACTAGTTCATATGAGGAGTAGATTGAATTCTATTGAATTTGCAAGGTTAAGGGTCAAACTGGACTTCGTAACTTATTGTCTCCTTTGTATTTTGAGATCCATTTGCTTGATTGACACCTAACTTGGCACACTGGTACAAGGCGCAGATGACCCCTGTTGATTTTGAGCTCACAGGGTCAAACGTCAAGATCAATCCACTCTGGATGTAGGAAGATATCGTAAACTCATCTTGAATTGCACCATGGAGGACATACATATTTCAGAAACATCTCACGTTTTTATTCGCCCATCTTTAGATGGGATGTATTATGTTATGTTGTCTGGCGTTCGTCCAGAATAGTTGTCCAGTCCATAACTCCTGACCCTCTTTGTAAATTTGAATACTATTTCACAGAATTGTTGCCCTGGACCCATGGAAGTGTCCTGACCTTGAGTCAAGGTTATTGGTCAAAGAGTCAAGGTTATTGGTCAAAGGTCAAGGTCACTATGCTCATAATGGTTTAAACCTTGTCCGGGCCATAATGTTTTACTGAGTACATGGATTGGAATTATATTTCACAGAATTGTTGCCGTGGACACAAGGTAGTGTCATGACCTTGAGCCAAGGTGACTGATCAAAAGTCAAGGTCACTATGTATATAATGGTTTTAACCTTGTTTGGGGCATACAGTTTCACTGAATGCATGGATTGGAATAATATTTTCACAAGAATTGTTGCCTGGACTCAAGGAAGTGTCATGACCTTGAGCCCAAGGTCACTGGTCAAAGGTCAAGGTCGCAATGCACTTAGTGGATTTTGACGTTGTTCGGGCCATATACTTTTCACCGAGTGCATGGATTGGAATAGTAATTTCACCTAAGGGAGTGTCATGACCTGGAGCCAAGATCACTGGTCAAAGGTCAAGGTCACAATGCACAGAATGGTTTTAACCTTGTGCAGACCATAAGTTTTAACTGAGTGCATTAATTGGAATATTTATTTCACAGAATTGTTGGTCTAGACCTAAGTGTGTATCATGACCTGGAGCCAAGGTCATTGGTCAAATGTAAAGGTCACAATGCACATAGTGGTTTTCCATTGTCCAGGCCATGACGGGCATATAATGCTACGTTGGAGTTGCTCTTTGTTTTATTTAAAGGCATATTATCTAACATATTCATCAGCAGAAACTAATGCATATTGACATTAAAAAGATTAAAAAAGAGTAAAAAATGGTAAATTGTAAAAAATAAATGATATAATTGTCGTTTTCATAAAGTTTGTCTGCCCAGAGAATCTGATTAATTATACGAATATACCAAGATTCTGATGACGTTTCCGATAACTTTCGACAACGTCAGAAGACGACGTCATAATGCTGTAGGCACAGCAAGGTTAACAGTTGAAGAAAAAATACACATTCTATTACTTAGATATAATTCTTATGAACTGCTGTATTATTTTTTTTTAACTTCCTAGTTTATATGTACTTGAAACTTGAATTTTCATTGTGCTGTTAGTCAGTTTGAGAATTTTTTGTCGGTGAGAGGCCCCTTGGTAACTGCGTGTGAGCACACATGAATAGCTAAAAGCGAACGAGTTCAAACTAGGGGTCACATGAATAAAGGCGGGGCCAAATCGAATTTTTATCATCCTGCACAAGAATTCAACGAAACAATATTTTACTAGTTTGAACTAAGACTAACAGTCTTGAGATTTTGTTAGACAATATGCCTTTAACTAATTACCTGTACAACCCTTTTATGAATTACAACTGTCATTGGCTGAAATGTTTTAGAGTTTTTCCTGTCATTTTAGATGAATAAACTTGGATCCAAATTTTCAAAAACAGATTCACAGAAAATTGTAAACATTCTTATTATAATTGAGGTGCAGTTATTGAATCAGCCACATATACTTTTATGCTATCGCATTGTTTCATATCATGGGGAGTTAGGGCTATGTTTCTTATGGAACAATACATTACTATACAGTTAACGTATATCACTGAGGGAGTTAGCAAGATTCCAGTTCCCCGAAGCCAGGACTATTTCCCGAGGCATTAGCCGAGGGAAATAATCCTGGCTGAGGGGAACTGGAATCTTGCTAACTTCCTTTGTGATATACGTTAACTGTTTTATTATACCGATACAAATTGAAAATATGATAAAAAAAAAAATTCAACGAAAACAGTTCATTTAATCGTTAGCTATCGCTCAATACTCGATAAATCCAGATCCATTGTATTTTTCTTGGATGTAGTATTATTTTTCTAACACAGACAACGACAATTAAACGATTTTCTTTTACGTTTACACTATTATGAGACTTAAGTTATAGATTTTCCAATTCACTTTCGTATTAAAAATCATCAAATCTTAGTAGTCGCCGTGTTTACTACATGTAACAACGTTTACAAAGCATTGTGTGGTATAAAGCATTGTGACATAACAATAGCGTTAGCGTGACGTTAATCCATGGCATGTTGGTTGAAAAACTATGATGAACATTTCGGGTCTTTATGTATATTAAAAAGAAAAGTCTAGAGGATTACGAGTAGCCGGGAATAGTTCTATGACTAACGCCCGGGGATTAGTCCTGCAACAGCAATTTTTAGGGAATTAGCCAAATTTAACCACCTACTTTTATATAGTGAAAAATCAGTAAAGGTATAATAAATGTAACTGTCACCAGTCAGTTGCTATATGTTAGTTTTTGAGTTATAGATTTTATTGATGGAATTTTAAAGACAAACTCCTTTGACTTTTAATACAAAAGAAAGAAAAAATGGTCAGCCGAAAGAATGAGAAAATGGTGTTTCCAACGTTTATGAACAGAGTTTTTATGAAGTTTGATGTTTACTGCTAATGTTCAATATATGTGTAATTTGATTTCAGGTTTTAACCACCCTCTCCAAATTATCAAAGACCCCACTTGCCAGAAGGAAATTCAGGTATTTCAGTTTTTTGTTGCTGATAAGTATGTCCATCTCTATTTGTTGGCAATATGACATCAGAGACGGAATGCGTTTTATAACAAAGATGCATAAATGTTTATGAATGAATTACTATACATATAAGTATTCATTTTACCTACCTGTGTTATGTTACGGTGTAACATTACATTTTATTAACTTTAAAATTCACACGTTCAAGTTTGTATGGCAGCCTTTGATATTAAGACAAGATATAAAATGACTTTTGTTTTAGTGGCTTTAAGGCTCCCACGTCTCGGTCATGTGACCATGAATATTACAATTCATTAGAGGATTTAGCCAAGTGAGTAAACGAATAAACCGCAGTTAGCATGAGACCTACGTGTGGTATGCTGCCATAGGGTTTGAAATTTGCCAGTGTATGGTGTTGAACTAGCTCACCAATTTGGACATGCAAGCATTAGATGGTTTAACCCTGCTACACTAGTTTTGGCATTTTGTTGCAGTAGCTATAGCTATGTCATACACATGTCGGACACATTTAGCATCAACACCTCTAGAGCTAATGTTTACCACGAGGGTGTTTCAATTTTTGTTTCCTCTTTGTCACTGAAGCGTGTTGATCAAACAAAGCATTTTTTTAAAAAACCAAACAAGTTTTGCATTGTCTTCAGAAGAATTAGGATATGCTGCATAGATGGAAACATTCATTTGTTATTGTTATATTGTTTGGGGTTATAGAATGTCAAAACAATGTAAATTATTTGTATCTCCAAGAATAAGATGTATAATTAAGGAATGACTCTAATTTTGTGGCATATTATACGAGTATAACCTGGTTTGGGTCAGTAAATGCTTTTTTATAATCCGCGAATTATAAAAAAGCATAAACTGACCCAACCAGGATATGCCCCAAAATTAGAGTCACTCCTTATAATTTAATTACAGAATTAATAACAACTACAAATGTTTCCTTTGCTTTTATTTATTTGTTGAAATTGCAAAAAAGTAGTTCTGGCTGCTAGTTGTCAAGGGGGTGTGTCCCCATACCAAGCCAGATTATACAAAAATAACTTGTATTCCCAAACTTAAATTTGACCGATCGGAGCTAAGGATACAATAAGAATTAAATTTTTTCTTACAGTTGTAAAATATTTAAATAAAATACTGTCAATGTATATTCCCTTTGAAGTAGGATCTAGTAGTTATGGATCTACATGTATTTTAAAAATCACACTCTTGTAGTATCGATTACACATTACAAAACATACAGATGTACTCTAACTTAATGTAAAAGCATCTCCTTCACATGCTGTTTGATTCATGTTTTAAAAAATTTTGTAGTTGTATTAAAGGTACAAATTTTATTACTGAGAGAAATTAACATAGCAATTTCTGTATATCAAAAAGTAGTTTGAATGAGAAGATTATAAAATTGAGACTAATACATATAAATTTCTTGGTTATAATGTTGACAAACTAACATATTTATAGCATGATCTAGAGGGATTTTTTTTTTCCACAAACAACAATTCCTTTGAGTTTAGAAACAATATTCCAGTCGTGTTGGAGTTTTCCGTGCATCGTATTGTAGTATGTATCCGAGTGTTTTGATTGGTTGTTTTTGGTTGCCTGACTGTGCGGATTGCTCACCCTGCTTGAATGCTTTTTGTAGTGGTTTTCCTCCTGAGCAGACCTCGTCTCACCGACCATCACGCAGATTCAATGCTGACGATGAAGAAGACATTTACGGAAATCTCCCAGATTTAGCTCTGTAAGTTCACAAAGGTTAACGTGGGATATTAACGATACAGACCATAATTACAGGAAAACCAGGATACTTGTACTATCCAGAGTATTCATAGATTTACTGTTTACATGTTGTTTTAATTTCTTTCAAAGACCAAACTAGTAACTGGGCAGTAGGTGTGGCCTATAATCACATAGTGTTAAGGAAAAATTTTCTTACCCACTAGCCAATAGATTTTGTAGATTCGACATTTTTGCTGGTCCAATAAAAATTTAATTAGTGCATAAAAAGATACAAAAATTTTAAATAATCAAAGTTTCCTCATTTATTTCATTTAATGGGCGTTTTCCTGTTCTCATTTCTTAATATAAGTTTCTTTCCATATTTTCTTCCCTATTTTGTCCCCTTTCCTGTGTTTGTCTGCAACACATGGAAGGCATTCATTTTGAAGGTCAAGGATGCATTCACACTCGCTAAATTATTTTTAAACATCTTTGATTAGTGTCATATTGACATGGTGAATGAAGGAAAGGTTAACTCAAACACACCAAGTCTTATTTTAATATGATTCTTATTCAGAATGGGTTTTTTTAATCATGATTTTTCACATAGGCCCTAAAACGCAGTGTTCCAAATTAAATGTGTATAAGTTAATGACTGGAATACAGTACTGTAGGACAAATAAAGAAATCTTTTGAATTAGACCAAAGAATTGAAGGAAATGCTAATTCCATTCTGTCATTTTGAGTATTTTGATTTACAAAATTAATAAATTGCAGTTTCATTTCATTCAAAATCACCCAGTATGCTTTGGTCATTCCACCTTTTGTGTTCAAATTGGTTTAAGTACCAGTATTAGTATGTCCAAATGCATGTTTTGCAACCCCCATTGAAATTGAAAATGATTTACTCTGCATACAAGTTTTTGACACTTCAGCACAGCTAATTCAAATTGCAAAACATGAAAGGCATGAAAATATTTGTCATAAGGGTTCGTGCACATTGCATGCTTTGCCAAACCTTCAGAAAAAAATGCAGGTGTTGACATCAGATAAATATAAATGCACAAAGGTCCAACAAAATACATGTTGCTTTTGAATTTGGTCAACAAATGTGCAATATTCAATGGCCTTTTGATTGGTTTGGCCCTGATAGAAAATGTCTTATTGTCAAAGACTATTATAACTACTTGAATGTTTAGTATGAGACTGTTATGATGATAAAGCTGAACATATATGATTTATAATGTGACTATTTAAAGATGCCAAATTAATTGTACCGTACATTGATTTTTGTAAGGTTTCTTTCTGACAATGAGTGTTTGAGTATTTAGTCCTTCTCAACTTGGTTGTACTACATGATATAAAATTCGTAACTGGTGATAATGTGGTCAAAGTTTACCAATGGCTGCTATCAAAGTATTCTTAGATTACTCTTAGGCACATCAAATCAATATTTAGATTCTCATCCCCCTCCCCTCCCACCCGAATGTCCTTCCCCATTATTTTTAATTTTGCTAATTGTAAAAAGATGAGATAAAATACTGGGCTCAGTTTACCAAAAACTTAGAATATTTCAATGGCTGACTGACATTTTCAGGCATGTAGTATTTTACATGCTTTTATTATAAAGGTAGAAAAAGATGTGATTGTTTTGAAGAAATGTTACGTTATGATGTGCTCTTGGTCAAGTGATTGCATATGAAGGCCTAGCTAAAACTGATTTGATGATGCTATCAAATCAACAAATGTGAAAGTATTTAATGCCACGCTATGTCCTGTGTTTTGACTGTAGACTAAAAGATGATGGCGAACTGTATTGCATTATGTCTACATTTGTGGTACATTCACTACATTGATGGTAATCATGACTCTTTGGCAAATACAGCATGTCTTGTTCCTGCACACTTACAAAATCACGTCATCTAGAAAAGTGCAGACTGTTCTTTGTTGCATGAATATGTACTTCAAATTCTCTCAATAAGGTTATAGTGTGTTGTGAGATTTTTTTTTTGTCCAAAGAAAACAATATTTAAAAAAAACATGAGATGGGTATTCTGAAGAATAAAGAATATGCAATATAATCCACCCACCTGCCCCATTTTTTTTTTCTCAAATCAGGATGATAATCTAAGAATTAATTTTACTTGGCCTTATGGTACATGATTTGGACTACATTTAATGTGAACAGGAGCCATGAAATGCCAGATGAATATAGCCATGTATCCAGTCTGGATGAAGAAGAGAAAATATATCAAGATCTGTGTTCTCTTAAACCATGTGATCCTCAGGTATCAAAAGTCATGTGACAGAAGACTGAGTCACATGACTTGCTGTTTGTGTTTCCAGTCCCTCCATTTCAGTTAGTCATTGTGTTTGTGTTGAACATGCCATGTTTATGCTTTGTTTCTGTATGTTATTAGTTTTTATTTTTAAATGTTTATTGTTTGAATGTATTTCATCATTACTGGTTTTTTCTTTGCTTTTATTTTTTGATTCTATACACACATTATTTATTACCAGAACTGCAAAAAGTATCGAACAATGAAAGATTTCTTTTCTTTTGAAATTTCCATTTACTATTATCTTAGTCAGTAGCTCACCTCTACAAAGTTTAGTGCATTTATAAGACATATGCCTTCGGTTTCTGGTCAAGGTCCATTGTAATGTAAACTATAAATACAATAGGTTCCAGACATAGATACACAAATAACGTATTTTGGAATGGTCACTAATCATGCATATTACTCGATTTCCAGACGATACTAGGAAAATGTGTTTGGATTTAGTTATCCCTGAGTAAGTAGGAGCATACAAGATGCATCATATTAGCTGTGGTTCAAATTCTTCGTGTCACTTATATGTCCATATTAATCTATCAGGATAAAATATTTGAAGTACACCACTTTTCAGCTACATTTAATTGTAAGCCTTTCACTTATCAAACTTGCATGGGTCATGCAGCTGAGATGTCCATACACTATCAGATGTGCTTATGTGGAACGGGTCAGCAATTGAAGCGGATCCGTTTTCAAAAGATTTGATGTGCCACTCTAGTTGAACTTAAGTGGATAATGCATCAAAGGATTTAATGTTACATGTGATATACATCAAGTACTTACAAGTACATTTTCTACATTGGTGCTTAAGTTAATTTTTATTCCTAAAGAATTTAGTGCATAGTCTAAACTCAAGTTACTGAATCAAGCTTGATGTGTCTTACTGGCATACTTTCTTAATAGGTGAAGGTACAAACCCCATAGTGACACATTGTATTGAGGATATAAAAATTGATATAAGTATGTTTATACATGTAGGCGACATTTGTTGTGGTGAGCTTCTAATACATTGTTTCAAACTTTTTAGTTGGGACCTTTTTAATCTATATATACAGTTGGATTTCAATATCTCGAATACTGATATATCGAAAACCATGGTTATGTCAAACTGATTTGGAGGTCCCAGCTACCTATTTTCTGAGTATTTTTACCCCGGATATCTCGAATTCACGGATATTTCGAACTTTGTTCTTGGTCCCATCGGGTTCGAGACAGCGCATAGAAACTATATGTAATTTTGCGCTTTATAAAAAACGAGGTTTGACTGTAGTAGATTTGATACTTCTGTTGAATATCGTTTAGGTAACCAGTAATGAGTCGTCTGTGCTTTTAGTTTGTACCCTGCATGCATTTTTCTTTTGTTTGGTTGATAGACGTCATGACCTTGATGACAATGAAGAAATCTACGATCATGTATATCAAGAGGACGATGATGAAATTTATGAAGATTTATGTACGAGACGACAAAGAAGAGAATCAAGTGTAAGATCTTTCTTATCAGTCCCAATTTTTCACCTCTCCATTCATTTAGGTTTTGATTTACGTGAAATTCTGTGATAAAGTTTGAAGAAAATGTTACTCTGAATTCCACAGATTGTAAACACGATAGCTGCAATTCATTGCCTTCTGTTAAACAAAGTCTGGTATACTACAATAAAAGCAAGAAGTGGTATAATTCAAAATCTTCATAATGAGTACATGTAATTATTAATTTAAAAGGAGAGCTTACGAGACACCCGACTCTTTTTATTATATCTGTCACCTCTGCATTTTGTGGTTTATGTATTAGTTGTGGTGTAAAATTTTTTGTCACTTTTTTTTCAGTTCAATATAAACATTCAGTTTGATAATTTCTTTCATTTAAATACATTTTGTAATGATATATAAGTTTTTTTTATGAAGATTTTTATTATGTGTCTATCATTGAATGCTTTTACATTTATCCATGTTTTTTAACAGTAATAAAGCTGTACTTTTTCTATTTAAAAGCACTGATTCTTCTTGACAAAAAATATTATGCATTTATAAAAAAAAAAAAAAGAAATTAACTTTCAAAATATGAATAAAAGGAACAAATGTGTATGATGTTTGCATTATGTGTCTATTGTCATTATATCCTGTGATGCAAACAATGTAGACATTTACACCTTCGATGTAAGAGCTGTACTGTTCTTTAATACTGCAGCACCTGTCTTTTTGTACCCTGTAGGTATCTGAGCTTCCACCCCCTGTGACAAAACGTGACTATTGTGTCAAAGAACTCCACGATACAGAAAAAAACTATGTAGACGCATTACGTATGGTTCAGCAAGTATGTTTGAAGGGGGGGAAAAAAATGATATCATGTTTTTCAAGTATATTCTATGAAGAGGATATTATTTTTTGTTGGAATTATGTAGCAAGGAAATTGATGTAAATTCAGGATTTCTTAATTGTACACACGGTATATTTAATTTGATTTCATTTTCAGCACTTCATTAAACCTCTGAGAGACGTAATCCCATCTGCTGACAGAGAAGTTATATTTGCTCACATAGAAGTATGTTAACTCTACTGTGTAGAGTATGTATCGCAGACATGTAATTATTGTAAAGCCTGTTCTCAGTTTACATTATGCCAAATTCTTAAATTCTTTGTCTTTCAATTTTGCAGAAGCTACTTGAAATTCACAAAAAATTTCAGTCGGAATTGCAAGATGCTTGTATAAGTGGAGATCCTAAAATTGGGGACGTTTTTGTGAAATATAAGAAAAGCTTGCTTGTGTATGGGAATTACTGTTCAGACATGCCAAAAGCCCAGGAAAAATTGGAGGATGTGATTAAGAGAAACGACAGCATTCGATGTCAGATAGAGGTGAGTGATCAAAGATTATGAAATTTTTTTCTCTGCAGTGGTGGATAAATAGAAGATCTTAAACGAATGCTTATGGCATATGAAATTTATAAAAATGAAATCCCGAATTTTAAGAATATTTCTCGAGTCTAGGTGAGTGAAATATTCAAATAGGTACCAAATTTCATATTCAATAAGCACAAGTGTAAGATTCCATTCTATTTATCACACAATTATCATGAAACACATATTTTGATATACTTTTTTGCAACCCGAATTCACCGGAATTTTTCACTTTGTTAATATTGATTGACATCAATTCGATTATGACATTGCTGCAATGTCACAGTTTGAAGAAGCTTGAAATTTCTGTTACTTCATGAAAGACACAAAATCCTCTTGGAACAACGTTGGTGATAAAACATGGTCTTTTACCATCAATGTTTTAATAGTTTCAAAGGATGATATGCTGTTTTCTTTACATGGCACCTGAATGATTGACCTACCTAATTTGCATAGTTATGAAACTGTTCTGCCAATTCATATTGTTTTTCCGAAACTGTGTGATGAACCTGGGAAATACGCTGTTGTGTGATAAAATGAAAAATTGGTTTCTATACTGTTTACATTTTTCTAGGCTTGTGAAAAGAAAGCAAATGAAGGAAAATTTAAACTGAGAGATTTGCTTCATGTTCCAATGCAGAGAGTCTTAAAGTACCATTTGTTATTGAGGGTAAGTATATTGTGTGTGTCAATTCACAAATTAGTATAGTTTTATTAATTGGATAGGCATTACTCTTTGGGTTTCCATAAGAAATTTTGATGTCTTTCATCGAAGAATTTTATTTTTGCAGGAGTTAATAAAGCAATCTGGGAAACAAGCTGAAGATAAAGAAACTCTGGAAATGGGTCTGGAAGCCATGATGGTATATATTTATACTTTAAAATAGCAAGCGCAGCTCATAGAGCATCTTAAGGGGACTTACGTAAGCAGTGCCTGCTGTCCGATCCTGTCAGGATTTATCATAATAAAATACATTTTTGTGCACTTTTCAAATGTAAAATACCTATTGTAAGTCTCTAGTTTCAATTGTGTCCCTTCAAAAACTTGCATGGGGTGCAAATTACTCCCCGGGAAGAAACAATTCTGAAACTGCGCATGTATTTATAGTTTTGCTCTTTCAAATGGTAGCACCATCGACATACATTTATTAATAGATATTTCATATAAATAGTGCATTAATTCGGTAACCTTTTATTGGGTTTTTTTGGGGGGGGGGGGGGGGGGGGGGGGGGGGGGGGGGGGGGGGGGGGGGGGGGGGGGGGGGGGGGGGGGGGGGGGGGGGGGGGGGGGGGGGGGGGGGGGTTGTTTTGTAAATCTTAACTAGAAAAGATAGAATGAGGAAACAATCTTATTTTAAGAATAAACAAAATAAGAAACTATTGATTACAGGACTTGTCCTTGTATGTGAATGAAGTGAAACGAGACAATGAAACCTTACAACTGATCAATGAAATACAGAACAGGTAATTATCAAATACGGAACAGGTAAATTAAAAAAATACAGATTGAACAGGTAATTCTGAAGTACTAAACAGGTAATTCTGAGATACAGAACAGTTAATTCTGAAATGCAAACATTTTCACTTGAATGTGTCATTGTCATGCCTGAGTTAAATGTACATATTGATATGATAAGTCTGATGTAATATAGAATTTTAAAAGATCTGTTTGTTTATTTCAGCATTGGAGACCTTCAAATGGTATGATTTCTTGACTTTCTATTCTGTAGCGCTCTCTAGCTATTATATGTGATAGCTCATTAGTAGAGTAGTTGGATATTCAAATTCAACGAACAATACATGTATTTATAAATCTGGACATGCTTGATCAATCTTGCACAACTTTACCTGTTACATTCATACAGTATCTACCCAAAACAGTGAGTGCCATATTGTTTCTCTCTTTTGTGTGAACAATCATGCATATTTATTTTTTTTTTAAATATCATTCATTAAGCCTGCAATCACCAACAATTTTTGATGTCTTATGATAGCATTAGCAAAGAACGTCCATTTCCATAATCAAGTTTGCAGGGGGGGAGAAATAGTCTTAGATATTGTGTATATTTGCTGAAATGTGAATTTCTTGTGTATATATAGCAAGTAGCTTTGCATTTGTATTTCTGACCGTCCATTAATCAGATTCTTACTTGTACATCATAGAGTACTGCATGTAGACCAGATTGACACGTTTCCCAAAAAAGGATTAGCTACTTTTTGTTCTGTACCAGAGTGACTGTATCTGAATGATATCTCAAGTGACTGTGTCATGTTTGTGATGTTTCAAAAGCTTGTTCAAAATGTTTTATCAATTGAATAGAATTGCCAAAGGATTGAAAAAAAAGAAGATTTTGCATTCTCTAATGTGTAGATTTATTTATTTTTTTTTAATCGCAACATATAAATTTAATGCTAGTATATTAGAAATTGATTGAATTCACTTCATCGTAAGTAGCAATCTATTTTTTTTCTCTGTAAAATCTATCTGAAGCTATAGCATGGCTGGGTTTTTTTATTTCATGGTCATATTTTTCAAGTTGGTGATGTATAAGTGAGTTTTTATTTTGGTATTGTGAACTTTTCATCCATTGCTGATGGATATGTTGTAGCCTGCTAACACCACATTAAAGGACTACGGCAGACTGCAGAAGGATGGAGAGCTGAAAGTGAAAAACCACACAGACAACAAAATCAGAATAAGGTAAGGGA
>CAJDSM010041453.1:6768-17041 GCA_903981925.1 Ostrea lurida | reverse complement strand
AAAAAATGTTTAAGCTGCGCGGCACTTCCGGTTCATGGATGTCATTTCATATTTTTTCATGAAATCTTCAAATTATATGTCAAAATATCAAGATCGTTGTTGGCCATAGTTACAGCTGTTGTCACAGCGAGGCCAACTATCTAACAAAAAGTTGATGTTGCATTCATGGGTTATGAAAGATCTTCGTTTAAAGTCGCATTCAATTTCGCAAATTCTACGGTCGCTATAATGACCCTCTTGTTTGCTGATTAACCTTAAAGTTATCACTAAGTCTAATTATTGTTGACTGATTTTGAGATTTCAACCATTTTGTTAACTGTCATTTTCATACTAGATTTGACGACGGGTAATCTCGCCGTTTACTTTTTGTTTCGACTACAAGGTTTCTACGGCGGGTTGTGATCTCGTTATTAGTTAGGATTGTCTTTTATTCTCTCTTTCTATTGGCTCCTTTTTTTTTTATTCTGCTTTTCGCTTTTTCTGTGTAGGTCCGTGTTTGTCTCTTACATTCTCGATTTTTTGTATGTGTTTTTTTTTGGACTATGATTGCGTTTCATCTTTGTTTATTTCTTTTCTGCCATTTTTATATTTTTATAATGTAATCATCTTACTCTATATATGAATTTGACATCGAAATTACATGTAGAAACTTAGTATATTCTGAAATATGATCGCTGAATTTACGATATCTATTTTCCAGTTACATTTGACTTGAAAATCGTTTATTTGTATACAAATTACATGGATACATAGACTGATCTTTGTTGCAAGACTTCATTTCACTTTAACCAACTACGAACTTCAGTGAGCTTGGGACACTTTGTCTGAATTGGATCACCAGTATTCGGAGTTTTTTAAAAATCCCGTATTCCCTTTACCGGGAAATAGGCGGTACCTATTTATCCCTCTGTTTTTAAGATAAACTCAGAACGTGGTAAATTGAGTTACATAAGACGTACTGAAAATTAACTTGTACTGGTTCCAGCGGAATAACAGCTTAGTCACAACATTGTCTTTGTTTGTAATTAAAGTTACTATTATAGCCTTCAATTGTCTTTTAAATGGAAAAGTTCACGAGTGTTTTGTAGCTGTCAAACATCTGGGACCTACTTACAACTCTAAGCCAATTTCAAAAAGATGAAAATATCTTACAAAATCAAACCCTTTCTGTTTTAAAACACTTATCCAATTTCCGAGAATCAGGATCAATTTTGAATTACCATTAACCTTTATTGGTTCCAAAATTGCATCAAAAACCTTACAACCAAAGATCAATAGCTGGCTCCAGTAGTGCTACTACACCAAACCTCTTTCTCTACTTTTGACTAACTCTAACAGCTATCAAAGAAATTTCCAGAGATTACTAGCTTCCACTACATGATTCAGAAGTGGTGTCATCCGATGTGACTTCTTAAAAACTATTAAAGAGCTTTTGGATAACCTAAAATCACAAGATTTTCAAAAAAAATTGACTTGCTCAAAACGTATGATTATCTCACACTTTACACAACGATTCCCTCACGATAAATTAAAATTCTAGGCTTTGTCAGATTATAGATAATTGCTTTTTACACAAAAACGGCACCCGAAATGACGAAATTTTCTAGTACGATCGGGAACAAGACACAATATAATTTTGTTAGAACATACACTCTGATTGCCACACAGTACTCTAGGAGTAGATATTAAGAGCATGCTTGCGGTTTTTAGATAATATTTATGTAGTCTTTGGAGCAGGTCTTCCAACATATAAACCGTTAGGTATTCTATGGGCAACTAATTGTGCCCTTTATTGGCAGAGCTTATTTTTTGGTATATTCATAATGTAAGCAAGAATTTGTCACAGAAACTGGTTTACGGGATAAAAACAAAAAATACTTAGCCGGTTTTGTCCTTCAGACCATTTAGCATACTAGGTATAATTAGAATGATGTGCTATATTAACATCATCATTTTCACATATATGTCCATTTAGAATTTCGAAGAACTCGACATAAAGGACAGCCAAGAATTGACATACTGCTTCATATTTGGATATTTTACTTTAACATGACTCTAATGGAGACTGACAACAACATTATATTGATAAGCGTGATGATTTTGACTTGCAATCGTCACTTTCCTTTTCTATGTAGTATAACCCACTATCAACCCTGCTTATGGTGATTATATCTCCCCAGTTGATTCGATACCAGAGCATGCCTATGCGTAATGACGGACTTTTTAAGACGCGGACCAACTACTAACAAAAAGTTGATGCTCGCAGGTTTATAAACGAATCTCGCTTTAAAGGTCCATCATTTCGCAAATTCTGCGGTCGTTTAATAGACCTTAGTTTTCGCGATTACAAATTTTCACTAAAGTCATATGTTGACTGA
This sequence comes from Ostrea lurida, assembly GCA_903981925.1. Classification (NCBI taxonomy): domain Eukaryota; kingdom Metazoa; phylum Mollusca; class Bivalvia; order Ostreida; family Ostreidae; genus Ostrea; species Ostrea lurida. The sequence continues at coordinate 14,663 of CAJDSM010041453.1, read as the reverse complement.
TTTGTTTCATACTCTTTGTTAGAAACTGTCCTATTCCTACTCTAGATTTGATACGGGTATCCTCGTTTACTTTAATTTTCGACTAAGGGCTCACGGCGGGTGTGACCGGTCAGGTCAGAGGATGGTTTAACTCATATGAGCACATGATCCTACCTTCGCTTTGTCGGAGGTCCGTGTTGCCCTAAACTACACTCGATTTTGCTAATATTGTTTTTGGATTTTATTGATTAGTTTGACACAATGTTAACTTCGCCTTTTTGTATTCACAAAGATGCATTTAAAAAGTTAGATTTTTGTTGTTTCACAACGCAAGACAACGCGTGTCAAACGTTTCATCAGTTGTTCTTTGAACTGTGTTTTGAATCTCGAATTAATCAGTAACCGTACATGATTTGTTTTATAAAGGTTCTGGATTGTACAAGTGTTTATCAATAAGTGTTTTATAATTCCAATTTATTTTTGTAATTTATCGCAAGTAAAAAGTCGCACAGTTTTTCATGTGATAGGCAATTTACGTTTTAGAGGAAAAGGGGCAACCAAAAAAAAGGGGGTGGGGGGTGGTGGACCTCTCTACTACAAAAGGTTAGGTTGCATAAATTTTTAAAACTAGGGAGTGGTTTACTCTCAGTGCGTAACTCAGTTTACTTTGTTTCGAACTATGGGCTCTTTGCGGGCGGGTGTGACCCGGTCAAAGGAGGATGCTTACTCCCTCAACATGGTACATGATCCTGCCTTCGCTTTGTTGGAGGTCCGTGTTATCCCTAACACTCGATTATTGTATGTGTTTGCGACTATGATTACGTTCAATACACTGTTTCTTATAAAAGATTCTTGTTCGTCACATCGTTATTAGCAATTAAACTAATGGCAATTAAAATAAGTGCTTTTCATGACCACACTTAGCTATATTTCTGTACTACACCTTGGCTAGATTATTGGCTTAGAAGTACAACGTCTAGAAAATTTCAAGTCCGTTATTTAAGAGTATAGTATGAAGATAATAATGAAAGCTACTATAAAATATGGGCAAGGTTGACGGAGAGTGTAAAAAGTGACAAAATTGTCCCGATGTCTCTTTGTTTAATTGGAAAGATTATATGACTGTAGGTTTAATACTAGATTATATGCTTTTGAAGGCATATTCCTTAAACAACTTATTTATCATGCCCCACCAGTACACGAATTTTATGATTGATTTGCCCATGCAATAGTCTCTTGTTATTGATGACAGTTTTCCGGACTGTTTGGCACCATATAATTATCAATTAGCAATTTATACTAGAGCTATTAGGCAATAATATATCAGTTTGAACTTTCCTCTGCAAATTTTTGAAGAGTGGACCTGACCTTAGTATATTAGGGAGAAGCAGAAAATTGTCGATTATCAAGACTCTTTTTCTTTTCTCTCTCTACAGCTATTATTTGAAAACGTACACCAAATGTATACAGTAGTTGCAACAATCATTCAGTTTGAGTTTTCTGGAGGTGTATTGAAAAGGCAAACTTTGAATTTGGTATATGTTTCACAAGCGGAAACGTTTAAATTACTTGTCACGACATTGATTCAAGTAGCATGTGTAGTTGTATTCATTATAAGAATATAGAAGTCCTCATTTCAAGTACATGGTTGAAACGAGTAGATACGTTTTAGGTAAAATGCCTGCAATGAGTTTTGTTTTAGTGCACATGTGCAGTTTTCTCTCAGGACAGTTGTTCTGTATACGGCAAGGTGCGCCGAATGTACATCCTAAAAGCACTTCATAATTATAACTTTTCTTTGCATGTGTGTTTTTCCTGAAATGAAGGCGAATGTAATTATTTTCCACCTCTTTTTCCTTGCGCCTCGCCCTCTCTATATAGTCCACACATCGCGGTCGTTATACCTAAATCCTGGATTTCCCCCAAACATTCGAGGAACTCTCTTCTTTCTCTCCTCTTTTCCTTCTCTCTCTCTCTCTCCTTCGTCTCTCTCTCTCTTCATCTCCTCTCCTTCTTTCTCTCTCTCCATGTTATAATATCTTTAGGTGTTTATATTGTTTAAAGGCTTTCAACTCATACTATCAGATATGTACGTTTGCATATAATATTAGGTGTCCTTTTACAAGTGGTCCTTTTTTATATAAATGGCGAAGTAACAATAATACTCTAGGATTTTATTAACGTGCATTTGACTCTAGCACCACATAGAATCATGGCAGGGTTACGAATTCCTAGCTGGACAGGGCTGGTCAACATTCAATGTAATTTAAGAGGAACAGAGAAACGGGCTGAAGCTACGCATAAAGTATAGTTTTGTCCTCAACAATTATTTTCGTCTTCTTCCCTTCGTCCTCTCTCTCATCTCTATCTCTCTCTCTCTTCTCTCTCTCTCTTCTCTCTCGTGCTTCTCTTTCTCTCCTTCTCTCTTTGTGTGTGTTAGCACAATGATTATATTTTTCACCGTGGAAAGTAGACAGAAACATATTCCCCTGGGGTCCATTGGACTTGAGGGTTCGCAGCCACATTTCGTATTTGTACATAGTATCGAAATTGACTTTAGCTGTTCCAAATATTTATCGAAAGTTTAAATTCTGAGCTATACCATCATCAATTTTCTTACTTAATTCATTGCTCTTTTTATTACTTAATTGATTACCAGAAAATGCTTAACACCAAATGTAGAAGGGAGACCCAGTACATATAGTATGAATATGCAAGCATAATATTGGCTAACATTAATGGTCGATACACTGATGTGCGTCCATCATTGATATACCAGAAATGTTGTCGACTATGAATGAAAATGATATTCTCATATTTATTATGCGTCGCAGAGAAGCGGCCGATTAATTTGTGATTGATGTTCCACGTGTGCATGGGAATTAAGGGGGGAGTGTTTAGTGTTTTTAAGAAATTGAATTTATAATAATAAATTAGTAAAAGTTTTGAATAAAGGGTTTAAAAAATATGTATAAATCAAAATAAATGAATAATTTATCATGCGTTTCATTATTATCTCATTAATTCAACGAATATTATGAATTCACAACTTCAAACGAAGTTTTTACAAGTACGGCCACCAAGTGGCAGTGCTGGTAAAATATAGATGCAGTTTATTATGAAGAGGCTTCTAGATATTGGATTCAGATAATACAAGTTATTTTGGTTTGAACATGGCAAGCGACTCTTCGGTCAATATTTAAATATTTGTTATATTTTGAATTGCCAATTTGCGTTAAATCTCAACTCTCAATCTCAGTCAGCTAGTCCAGACATAATGTGCATCGGCCAATCATCACGGGATATGCTTACACTAGAACACTGATGTTTTGCTATATTGTTTATTTTCTACATTCAAATCAAATGGGTTGTATACTTTGCTCCATTGTCTTTCTTCAAGCTGATGCGTTTACATTTAGAAATCATAAATTGTCGGGAGTTGAGGCATGGCAAAATATAGGTGAGAAAGAGTATATAATGTTAGTCGTTTCTGTTATGTTTCTTTCCAAATAAGAATCTATTTATTTTTTTTAATTTTAGCGGCCGATTTGATTGCTTTGCATCAACATTTCGGTTTTTCAATAATGATGTGGACCATGTCATTATTGTTACCTGACGCGAAGCTCGGGGACGGGCCAATAGGCATTAAAGTAACAGGTGTTGGTAAAGAATCACCAGTCATTTTTTTGCATTTTCAGTTCATTGGAATATATTCCAGTCTGCTGAGGACTCAGAATGTGTAGTTATATTTAGTTTATTAAATTTATCCTCAGGCATTTAAGTTATCTCCCTCGCGCATAGCTCTGAATCCTTCGAAGTCTTTTGGCCCAATCTTTTTGGCCTACATTGATCACTTTCTATAAAGTTTTACTTTCATGTTCGGGTTTCCAACATTTGTTTTGAGCATCACGAAGAGCTAATTTGGTCGAACTGCGCTCGTGTGCCATAAAATTGGTGCCGCGCTAGTATTTTAATTTATATTTATTGACTGCCTGGGTCGAGGCCTGTGCTGGTGGACTGTTAGTCCCCGAGGTCTGCTACACCGCGTTGGCTATGTCTATGTGGGCTAGCTTGGAAATTACGGATATGTATTTAATTGCAGTGGTAAAATTAGAAAATTCTAATCAACATTAAGGATTATCTCTCCGTCAGCATAGCTTGATCCTTGAGTCTTTTGGCCCCAATATGGTTTGAGCACTACACTTGATTCTCCACTTTTATAACAAAGTTTTTTATTTCTCTCCATACGTATAGTCTGTTTTCCAACATTCCGGTTTGACCATTCACTGAAGAGACATAATATTGTCGAATGCGCAATCTGGTGCATAAAAATTGGTAACCGTATTTATTTTATTTATGACCCTGGGGTCGAGCGCCTCTGCTTGGCTTGGACTGTTTAGTCCCCGAGGAGTGTCTACGCCAGTTGCTATGTATATGTTACTAGCTTGAAATGCGGAATATGTTTTAATGCAGTGGTAATTAGAATTCATATCAAAATTAAAGGATTATTCCCTCAGGCATAGTCTGATCCTTCGAAGTTATTGGCCTCAATCTTATTTGGCACTACATGATCCTTTTACAAAGTTTTTCTTTCATGTTTCGGGTTTCCGACATTTCGGGTTTGAGCATTTATCTGAAAGAACATATTTGTCGAAAAGCGCATCTCTGGTGCATAAAATTGGTACTGTATTTATTATAAATGGCTCAAGGGGAAGGTATCACTATTAATGCATTGGTTCAACCAGATTTTTTGCCATTACCTAGTGATCTTTTTCATGGTCGCAAGGGCGGGTTAATAGTTCTATATTTCGTTTTAATAGCCGTACAGTGGACTTTCAATCCTGTTAACTCGGTAACAACATTCAAAGATAACGACATTGATCATTTCTTTATCCTATAAGGAGGTAAAACAAAATAGAGTAGGGTCCCTATGAGGAGTAGGGACATCCTGTTTTCAATCCCACATCTGCCGTTTAGCCCTACATCTTGATCAGTTTTAAAAACGGAAATATCTATAATACTAATCAGAATTCAAATAAGAAGCTGCAATTTGCTGAAATGATAAATGATCTTTTGAAATTTCCGTTCTGGCTTTTGTAACCTAAATAAATTACTAACTTCTTGTGGACCTCATTCACAAATCTAAACCACTCAAATACTCTTAGGTGTCATACCTGTCAACACTTGACGATAAGAATATTTGTCTGATATATGAATAGTCTGGATGGGCAATCCATCTCGGTGTAGGACCAGAAGTCACAGGAAAATAAAGTAACGGGAATAAAGTCACAATTTTGGTAGGATGAAAGTCACAGGAATGGTTCAAAATAAAGTCAACAGGAATTAAAGTACAATACGGTACTAATAATTATTATTGTCTCGGCTATATTCTAATACATTAATACATACTCTAGTATAATCATATGAGGTTTTTGCCTGTGCCGGGATAATCAGATGAATCACAATAGCCGTTATAGTGTTGTAACTTGTATCAGCACGCAAATACTCATAGGTCAGTCACTCCACGTGGGAACACCTCGTTCGCGGAACCCTTTGCTTTTCTACGCTTCATCATTTTTCGTAAGTATAAGCACATTGCAGACAACCGTAACATGTTCAATGGATAAGTTGATTTAAATTAACAATTATTGTTTTTTAATATGGACTTGTTTTGTATGTTCATTACAATTGTATGTATATATGGACAGGATGAACTTACCTAATTTCATGATCCACCTGAGTAAGGATTTATATGTTTTAATTATGATTGTTTGTATGTTATTACTAAAGTTATGTAATAAACAGAATAAACATACCTATTTCCATATCACACCTGTACAGCCCTCGACAATATCAGCCCTCAGGCTTCGGCCCTCGGGACTGAATGGTGTCTCGGTTTGGTGATATTCAAGGGTGGATTGGCAAATAAGGTATGTATTTTTCTCTATTTATGAATTGATATAATAGTATTTATATAATGATTAACTAAGGAACATTATATAAAGAATTCGTACCTTAATAAATCAACTTGTTGGTTTTTTTTTCAAACTACTTTGAATGATTTGCATGTTCACTGCAGGCTGTTATGATAGAATAACTTACTGTGACTGTTAATATCAAATCAATAATTTGATTACTTACCTAAATTAATTCCCTAGACCTATGCTACCCTTTCATCTTAGTTATCAAATTAATTTGATTAAAGTATTCCTATTAGAACAATTTGTTTTTGTCTTTATGTATATAGAAGCTTAATTGGATACATTTGGAGTTTAAATTACTACATGTTATTTGATAGCCTATCTAGGTTGTTTGGGTGACTTTTGAATGCAAATACCAACTTAGCCTTGCTAACTCCTAAATGATAGAGGGTTCTGGTTTTTAAAAAATGTACTATTGTTTCGAGAGCCTATTTTGTCAGGTACATATGATTGTGATTAGTAATTTGGGCATAAATGTGCAAATACACATTTGGGTGCACTTTATTTCCTGTGACTTTCTTCCTGTGAACGTTATTTCTGTGACTCTGGTCCGTGACTTTTTTCGCGTGACTTTTTTTCCTGTGGACTTTCTTTCTGTCGTTCCCCTCCATCTCATGTCTCCTTACAGAGTGACCCTGCAGGTAAGACCAGTATACATGTTTGTAAAGCTTAATTTCCTCTATCTAGCAATTGTCAATAAGCAGTCAGAATTCTTTAGTTTTAACGCCTTTAAGCATAACTTTGAAATTTAGTGAACAATCTGACATAGAAATTTACACTATAGGATTATTGGATAATTTTTTTTTTTTTAAGGCATTAAAAAAACAAATTATATTATTCTTGTAGGGAAAAGCCATGGGATACAGATGCTTTTGACTTTGAAATACAAAATAGGTAATAACAATATATTAATTATTTACATGTATCGGATTTCTAAACTTTCGGTATGAACATCACTGAAGAGATATAATTTGTCGAACTGTGTATCTGGTGCATCAAAATCGGTACCGTATAATATTTACATGCTACTGTCTTTAAAGGAAGGAAATTCAAGAATTTCATAGAATATAGCAATACATTTTTCTCTCATTTTCTGATCAATCAAAACATTCGTTGAACCTATATGAGGTGGATAATGTTATACATGTAGAAGGCCCTGTATTACATAAGTGCCGTTTTGTCATGGGCGCTCAAGGCAAGGAAGGAGGAGACTTAATCCTCTAAAATGCCTACCAGTATACATTCCTGTAACCTAGTGACAAACTTCAAAGGAAATTAATATTGATCGTTTCCTTTAATAATAGAAATGGTGTAGAATTTTAGAGCAGGTCAACCACGGATTGATGGATACACCGGGGGTAAGATCAGGCATCCACGAGGAGTAGATATCTCCTGTTGTTCGATCGTTTTGCAAATTATATTCATTATCATCTGTATATTGTGTTTAAGCCTCTCAACTTATTCGATACACAAGAGCTTGTTGCACGTAAGATAAGTTTTTAACAGGTTACTGTTTAATGTCAGCATTAATTTTCTCAAATTCCATGGTCGTTATAGAAATTTAGTTTACTAATACAGCCATTGAGTGAAAAGTTGTTTTTACATCTTTCATACCTCTTGTTTTTAACGTTTTTATACATTGTTTTTGATTATTGATAAATTTACCTGATCAAGATACATGTACCGTACTCACGGCGGGTATGAGTTGTCGATAATCGATGCTTACTCTTCCAAAGCATCTGATCCAGTAGTCGTTGTTTGTCCAACTCTATTAAATTTTTATTCTGTGCAGGATCTATGAGATCGATCACCGAATGTTATCTTCACCTTTTCATCATAATAATTTCCATAAAAAATGCAACTGTTGAAACAGCTGTAATATCATGTTAATTTTGTGTACCTTGCTTTTATACAAATAGGCGAAGGTAACATCGT
>CAJDSM010041451.1:3804-16303 GCA_903981925.1 Ostrea lurida | reverse complement strand
ACCTATTCTAACTCGGATCCCCACGGGTAAGCCGTTCACATTGAACTGAAACGTCTATAAAATCATAGTTCTACAATAAAAATCCATAAACAAATTAAGTTTCAGTTATAAAATACCATTTCTCATTCAATATACAACATGTAAACAATAAAATAAAAGGTTTGTTTACTTACAGTGCCGATTTCTATAACTTTACCGGGTATGAATATGTATGAGGTTAAAAAGACTTGACCCGGAAGTCAAGGTCAAATTCAACAACGAGAGAAAGACATCGTAGCGTGTGTTTGTAAAACAGAAGGGAAAAAGATGAAACACAATACAATTCCTGAATACTTCATAAACCTGTACATGTAAGTACTGAGTAACAAAAATAGATTTAATGCTGTATACTAGGTAAACAATTACCGTGAAAATGTCAGATGGAATTTCCCCTGTTAAAATTACACACGAGAAGTTCATAAAAATACAATGTAGTTATAATTCCAACCCCCTTCCCAATCATCAAAATTCATTATTACCCAGATTATGAAATATAAATAAATCAATGACAATGTAGTCCATATAAACAAACATGAACAATATAAGAACAATTAGGGACGGTCTCAAAAACCAATTTAACATATAAAAAAATATCAACAACACTCTCACACTACACGTTATCCCCCTCTTAAGTTTCCAGTGTCCTCACGGAAACTAAAATAACAAACATCCATACAATTCTCATATATATAAAATACATACATGTTATCAACTTATATAGATGAAATATTTATAATTCAACTATATACATCGGATCCTATAAAGTTTATCTTCTCAGGGTCTCCTCCTGATGGGGAACTTCTCCTTGAGTCCTGCATCTTCTCTGGTTGTTCTTTATCCACCGGTAAACTACTGTGACATCGGGGTCATTCTGCTGTAACCTTGAAATGTTGAGTTCATTCGTAAGTGGAGCTGGATTCTCTGCCCTTGATCTGGTGATAGCCCTAATGGTCTCGGTTGATCTCTCTGGGTCTGCCTGTTCGTCATTGGTCATCACCTGATCAGGCTGGTCTGTGTTGATTCGGCTCATCATCTCCATAGTTTTCTTCCTGCATTTGCCACAAGGTCCACACTTCAAGGGTAGAGGTTCTGTATAATCAATCTCATCAGGTTCACAAGTACAATTCCTGGGGTCAATGCACATTCTTGAAAGTGAATCAGCATTTCCATGCTTCTTCCCCGGCCGGTACTGTATACTGAAATTATACTGAGATAGTATTTCTATCCAGCGAGCTATGCGCCCCTTTGGTTCCGTCAAACTAAAAAGCCAGACCAACGCCTGATGGTCAGTTCTCACAATGAATTGTCGTCCCAGAAGGTACTGCTTATAGTACTCAATGAAGTACCTCACAGCTAACAGCTCTCTGTCTGTGACGCAGTAGTTCCGTTCTGATTTTCCTAGAGTGTGACTGCCATAAGCTAGAACCTTTTCCTGTCCATATTGCTCCTGACTCAGTACTGCCCCAATCGCAAAATCGCTGGCGTCAGTGTCCAAAATGAACCTCCCTTGATCTCTAGGATATGCCAGTACATCAGCTCCAGTTAGGGCTCGCTTTAGAGTATTAAAGGACTGTTCACATTCCTCCGTCCACTTGAATTTGACATTGTTGCGCGTCAAATCAGCCAATGGTTTTACTATCTAGGAAAAACCTGCAATAAATTTTCTACAATAATTTCCCAACCCTATAAACCCTCTCACCTCTCTGACATTTCTCGGTACTTTCATCTGTACAAGTTTCTCCACATTCTCAGGATTAGGTGAGATTCCACTTTCATTGATGACGTGACCCAAAAAGGTAACTTCCTTTTGTAGTAAGTGACATTTCTCTGGTTTTAACTTTAATTTGGCTTGCCTGATACACTCAAGAGACCTGCGATACTCTATCCATGTGCTCTTCAACAGTGGATCCAAACACGACTACATCATCTAGGTAGATAAGGCAGATATCCATTGGAGGCCTTGAAGTGCTAACTCCATCAGTCGCTGAAATGTGGCTGGTGCACACGAAAGTCCAAACAGCATTGACAGGAATTCATATAACCCATACTTCATCACGAACGTGGTCTTTGGAATACTGCTCTCTTCCATGGGTACTTGGTGGTAACCTGACGTAAGGTCAAAGGTTGAAAAGTACTTGGCTCCTGCAACAGCATCCAAACAGTCATTGACTCTAGGCAGCGGAAAAGCATATTGATGGGTGACAGCATTCAGCTTCCTGTAGTCCACACAGGGCCTTACCTTTACATTTTTCTTCGCTACTAGGCAAAGAGGGCTGGCCCACGGAAATTTGGATTTCCTGATGATCCCGTTTTCCTCCATCTGAGATATGATTTTTCTTTCCTCTTCCGCAAAGGCAAGGGGTACCCTTCTTGGTGGCTGCCTGATGGGTTTTGCGTCTCCGGTATCAATGGTATGCTTAACTAGGTCAGTTAAACCTAAATCAGAATCTGACCTGGAAAAGATGTTTGAAAATTTGATTAAAACTGTTTTGATTAAATTGATTTCCTCTGTGGTTTTGTCCGCAGTGGCCTGATTAAACATGTCCTGTAAATGTTCAGGTAAGGCTATTGAGGTCTCGGTATTTACTTGTCGTAGAGTTTGATCGGTATTAACATCCACAGGCTCAGTAATGGAGATTATCTCTCCTTCCACTTCCACAGCTTGACCAATCTCAGTGTCCTGATGTAGCTGGACAGTCGTGTTGAAAGGGTTCCTTACTCTTACCTTATTAGTAACCTCTTCTCTTGTGTCCACCAAGCAACTTGCCATCATAATTGGGCTTCTGACATGGTTCTAAAAGGTACTGTGATGAATTGTCCCCCTTTTCACTTCGTTGAACATACACATCTACTACCATTTCGCTGAGTGGAGGAACCTGGTAGTTATCTGCTAGCAGGACCTTTCGCATCGTTGTAGTCGATCCTATCTGTATACAAGGCAGTAGTTTATCTCCTATTTCTAATGTACCCGCTTTGAAATTAATTGCGGCTTCTCCTATCTCATTGTGTATTAAGAAGTCGATTCCAATTAACCCCTCATCCTGGATATCTGCTACAATAAACTCAAAACAAAATGCAACATTATAAAGCTTGATATTGAAATGAGCCTTTCCAAAATCGACAAGTGGATCTCCATTTACAGATTCAATTGTGAAGACTTGACCAAGCCTGGTCTCTGCAGTGCTGCTATCTTGTCGTAGACTCGCTTAGCACTGACTTCACTGCCCCAGTGTCTATAGTGAACAACATCTTCACATCCTCTAGAGCTCCTTGCAGGTAGAGTCCCTCAGTCCTGGGCTGTTGTCTACTTATAGGAACATTCTCAGCTTGAACGAGACTCTCTGGCTCTGTCACTTTCTCAGGTAAAACCTCTTGTTCTTGATCTTGGACCCCTTCAGCTTGACCCACTTTATCCCCATCTCTGTCATAATGGAATGATGGAATGATCTCGAGTCCCTGAGTCCTTAATCTCAACATTACCTGATTTTCTGACACAAGAGCTCTCCTCAACCTGATCCGGAACTCCTTCACTTTGACCCACTTTATCCCCCATCTCCGTCATAATGGCTTCCGTTGCATTATGCCCACTGGAGTGACCTTGGGTCTCCGAGCCTCTGTTCTCTCCTGAACACCTCTTTCATTAGAAGTAAAACAAGCATCATGATATCCGTAAACTCCACTTGTAATTTTGGATTCCTGTAGGCCCACTTCATCTCTCTGGGTCTGCTCATGGCCTATTGAGTCGACCCGCTGTAGTTTAACTGTCGCGACCCATTTGGAGCAAACTCATCTGCGTTGACATTAATAGAAGGTTGATTTCTCATTTCTCTTGACTGAGATCCTCTCTGCCAATCATCTGCTCTGCGGTCTGTCCGATGTAAACAATTTCTTGAGATGTGGCCAGGTTGCTGATAGGTATAACAAACAATCTTCCCCTTATTTTCATTGTGGGAGGACTTACCTGAGGGCTGACCATTTGTATTATGTAATTGATCCTTCAAACCAATGAACATGTCTTTGAGAATCCCCTCTAAATCTCGTTTACTCAGGCAAACCATTTCTGTTTTGTTCAGTCTCTGTTTCACTGGGTCTCTCAGTTCTCGTTTCTCCCTGCTGGCCATTCTTCTTGTCCTTTAGCTTCGGTCCCGTTATGGTGATTTTCTTGTTTTTCGTTATTTGATGTCTTGTTCTCTGATTTCTGTCTCGATCGTCTACTTGATGATTCCCGATGTTGGTATTTCTTTTTTCTTTCTCCGCCTTGTTCTAGGTTCCGTTCTGTGTTGATCATATTCCTTAGTTGAGTATGACCTGGTCTGTGTCTTTATCCTGGTGTTTGTTGCTCACATTCGTGCCCTGTACCATGTTCTTCATTTCCGCCATGGTGCTTGTTACTTCCTCAATCAGAGTCTTGAATGTGCCGACAATACCTGTTCTCTCCATACACCTTCCAAATGCTGCTTCATCATTTTCTGTCCCTGATAGAGTCTGTGTCGGGACAAAGAATGGTGGTCTGGAACTAGATGAGGGAGGCCCTGGGCGGGTTGACATCGGAGTAACTCTCACAACTCTCACAGGGGAGCCATAAATCTTTACCTCATCTTGGCTGCTGTAGTCAATCTCGGTATCGCTATCTCTGGGCATGCATGTTGACAAAAGAAGATGTGGGAATAGATGGAATCTGATTGTCAACAATACTTCCTCCTGTACTCCTATATCTGTAATTCCTGTTTGCTGCAATCTCTTGACTGCTCCTTTTATGTTGATTCTCTGGTCTTCCAACATCTGTAAGTGTATCTACTTCACTGGTTTTCTAAGTGTCTCCCTTTTCTAGGTGTCTTACCATTTTCTTCTTTGTGCTCTCGTCACGGACATTGTGATTCTGTAGCTGGGTTCGTATCACTGGATCCTAGGTAAATTGCTCAAGGATCCCACTTCTGACACCAAAAATATATATGTAACGTGCTAGCGCTGACCTTTGAACTGCCTCTTGTCAGGATGGCGCAGTTCTTCAAATGATTTAATAAATAGTTTTTTTTCTGACACCAGGTACTTTATTGTACCAAGTTTAAAGAAATAATGATCGCTTTTAAAAATCCATAAATTTATTGAGTTTAATTTCAATGACATATAAACAAGCCTCTCAAAATAACAATTAATTTTGCAGGCTAAATCCAATACTTCCCCAATAAATATAATAATTAAATAAAAGTCTGACCCAGAAATGATCTGAAAAAAACCTCTATAAGTTAAAATAATATGACCAGATCCCAAACTAATCCGGAATATAAATGATCAGCTCTATGAATTAAGTTCACTTATTATAAATTCAATCAAATACTAGCAAATAATAAATTCTAAAAGAGAAAAATTAAACTTACATTAGAAAATTTAAATAAGCCAAATTTCCAAAACTGCCCAAAAATTACTAACAAAATTTACGTGTTTCTATATTCCTAAAAATTTCTTACTTTTTTTACTTTAACAGATTTCTCCGTTAGAATTCGTTTAACCAAATTAGTTTCAAAATTCGTCTACAAAAGACGGATTCCGTTCACATTTGAACTGAAACGTCTATAAAAACATAGTTCTACAATAAAAACCATAAACAAATTAAGTTTCAGTTATAAAATACCATTTCTCATTCATATACAACATGTAAACAATAAAATAAAAGGTTGTTTACTAAAGTGTCGATTTCAATAACTTTACCGGGTATGAATATGTATGAGGTTAATAAGACTTGACCCGGAATCAAGGTCAAATTCAACACGTGACAAATACACGAGTCAACACTAGCATGTGTTTGTAAAACAGTAAACTGTAATAATGCGTAACAAAAGGCGAAAAAAGATGAACACAATCACAATTCCTGAATACTTCAAAACCTGTACATGTAAGTACTGAGTAACAAAAATAATTTAATGCTGTATACTAGGTAAACAATTGCCGTGAAAATGTCAGATGGAATTCCCCTGTTAAATTACACACGAGGAGAAGTACATAAAAATACAATGTAGTTATAATTCCAACCCCCTTCCCAATCATCAAAATACATAATTTCTTTAGGATTAATTATCCTATCGAAACTCCTAGGAGTTTTTTTTTATCCTATAGGATTTTCCTCCCATAGGGATAATGATAGGATTTGATAGGATAAAAAATCCCCCCATTCTCCTACAGGATTTTTATCTTTTAGAGGCTTACAGATCAGGTCACGAGTTTTCCGCAACGCACGTGGAAAATACACTGTGGGAAGTGCCCGTGTCGCACCGTGGACACGTGTGGCACGGTGGTATGTGTATTTCAAATACACATGAAGTTCGCCTTATCAGGAAAGGACAGTCCCACAACCTCCGTGTCACACGGGTGTACTCCGTGTCACACGGTGTACATTTCAGATTATTTACCTGGATGTTAATGAAGCATAACTACAAATATGCATTGATGATTGTTGAGCATGTTAATATTGTTTAAAGATTTCCCTTTTGATTGCCAGTAAAATTAATGATGCTCACAGCTACATTTGTATTTAAATACTGGTACAGTACAAAGAATGTATGGAGCTTTCGTTTTTCATAAATTCAGAAAGGGTCATTTTTATTCTGCATTTTTGATTTAAATTATATACAAATAACGGAAAGGTTTGTGAAACGAAAACGCGTGTGATTTATTCTGCATTAGACCTTAAAAAATGTGTACCTGAATTTAAATTTTAAATCAAAATACCATGGCTACTTAAATTGTAATGACCTAAGAACTGAAAAATAATTTTGATTGCTGATTTGTTTCAGCACACGAGGTCTGCGTGCTTCGATGCATTCTGTGTTACGGCCTCAAGAATATCGAGGCTCGCTTGGCAATCTAAATTATAATAATCAGCTGAAAGTGCTGTGGCTGAAATATTTCTCTATCTTTCAAAGACTGTTGTAGAGACCAATTAAAAGTTTCAAACCCGTATTTTGTGCTAGTTGTGATGTTTGCTCTCTCTCTCTCTCTCTCTCTCTCTCTCTCTCTCTCTCTCTCTCTCTCTCTCTCTCTCTCTCTCTCTCTCACACACACACACACACACCAGCATTTTAGAGTTCGTAGATATTTTTATTACGTAAAATGTTCAACATTTTAGCACTTGAAACACGGGTACGTTTTAGCCTCAAATATGCCTTTGTTTAAATAATTAAAACTTAACTACGTTAAATGCCTAGAATCTGCCACAAACCTAATGGTGTATAATTTATTTATGTTATTCATTCAGGTTTACAAAATAAAACATAGATCTACACTTATTTCATTTCGCGTCGCTTTTTGTAACCCGAAGTCGCGGAATACGGGGATTGCAGCGTGATCGCGATTTCCAATTGTAAAATTAGATTTTATTATCGTTTATCATGTATTTTGGCATATAGATCCCTTTTAAAAGTACACGTGCATGTACTATGAGATAAATAGGAAATTATTTTTTTTTAAATCACTGAAATAATCCATATATTGAATGGCGTCTCGAAATATACATATGGACGCACCATGCAATATGCGAAATATGTTGATTTCAGGATTACAGCAACTTTACCCTCTCCTGTTTATCCCAATATACTGACAATGGAAATTGATTACCATGTATATCATTTTACAGGTGTAAGTATAGCTTACATTCTGAATGTAGTTTGAATATTCTAATTTTGTCTCGGACTCTTCCAGAGGACATCTGTAATTTTAACAATAGAACATCTATCTACCTGAACGTAGGCACTAGAGGCCAATGCAAATACTACAAGTACTATTCCTGAGTATAGTTTCAAAACTGAGTGACCCCATTGATAAGATATGCCATATTTTACATGGACATATGACCCCCCCACACACACACACTTACTGTCAAGTATTTTTCAAGCTATCATGAATTACTTGTGTATTAGTTACAGAACAGTGGGTTTTTTTATTTGCTTGCTTGCTACAGTTATGACCCCTCCCCCTCAAAAACAAAATAGTGTTTACGTGCCCCCCCCCCCCCTTTTTTTTTTTTTGCATGTCACATCTAGAAGTTTGATTATTTTTTCCTTGTCACAATTAGAAGTTGTTCCCCTCCCCTTTCAAATAACCAGTCTACGCCTATGTTTTTGTATCTCTTGTATATATGCTACTTTCTTGCTGAATAAATGTAGTTGACAATACAAGTTATTAATGTTTTCACATGATGCGAACGTGCATTGTTTAAGATAACCTAATTCGACACACGCACTCAAAAATAGAAAATTTTGCGTTTATAATATTATGAAATAAATACATTGTTTGATGTTCAAGTGCTAAGAATTTCAGTCATGTGAAATGTAATATATGACAAATGCATGTCAGGAAGATTCGTCGAAGCTGATATTGCAGTTGTCAGACCACGGGTTGGTGTGCACAACTCAATCGAAACGCCCGCACGAGTTGTGTTGTCGATGTCTTCTGCATGCCAAAGCCTTCTTTTCGTGACCCGCTATACCCTCCGATTATACATATGATGCAATAAATGGCTTGCTATAGGTTCAAGTGACCCACTGTATGACATGTACTAGACAGGATTAATTACCATATACTCGAATGATTGAGTTTATAATGAAATGCATCTATTGTCTAGGGTACTAGTAAACTGCTCACTATCTACCACGCAACAAGAATACTACGTACCCCCATAAGTTTTTCTCCAAATGTGAGTGGGGGCGACGGGCCACGTGGGAGAATCATTAAAAGGATATGCGGCCAGGAGCGGCGCGATAAAGGGGGGTTGGGGGAGGGGACGTCGAGCATTGACATAACAAGAAAGGAAAACAGAAGAAAAATAAATACCCCCCCCCCCCAAAAAAAATCCACTTTCCACGTGGTATTTTTGCCCGATCTTAAACTAACGATTACTTCTCCTCTGATCTCCTCTCTCTCTCTCTCTCTACTCTCTCTCGTCTCTACTCTCCTCTCTCTCTCTCTCTCTCTCTCTCATCTCTCTGCTCTCTCTCATCTCTCTCTCTCAAAGCTTTAACTGTATGTTTAATCGTAATGATGGGCAACAGAAAGTCACAGGTAATAAAAGTCTACAGACGAAAAGCACGGACAACATGACCATGGACAAAAAAGTCACAATCAGAAGAAGTAGACAGTAAAAAGTCACAGGACAAAATGTCACAAGACAAAAAGACACAGGACCAAAAAGTCACAGGACAAAATGTCACATTTATATATGAAAAAATTGATTTGTTTAAGATAAATATATGTTAAATACGAATTAATATATTCATTTTGTTAAGTAAAGAATCATGAGTAGGGTTTTATACTCTTTTAAGTGAGAATTTATTTTTATCTTAACTTTCTAAAATTTTGATGAAAATAATGTTGCATTGAGTTAGAACTAAACTTGATATTCGTATTTTATCGTATCTATGCGAAACGATGAATTAGGTTATATTCAATAAGAGTTTGTGTTGTTTGTCTTTTGTAGGAGGGTAAACTTTTAATAATTGGTTTACAATAATGTTAAAATTAAAATCAAATGCCCGTGTGACTTTCGTTTTTATTAATTTTGTGACTTTATGTCCTGTGATTTTTTGTCGCTGTCTCTGTCTTGTGACCTTTTGTCCTGTGACTTTATGTCCTAGTGTGTCAATTTTTGACTTGTATTGTCCTGATCTTTTGTCCTATCGATTTGTGATTTTATAGTCCTGCTTGACTTTTTGTCCCATGTGACTTATCTGCCGTTTACCGTTTAATCGTGCGAGGGATATGTAGTGGAGATGTGTGCATTTTGGGGAGGAAAGGTCTGTTATTAGTAATTATTATTATAGTTAATATTTTCTTTGTCGATATATTTTTTTTGGGGGGGCTGGTATCTTTTTTTTTTTTAAAAACTATCTTCAAAAATGCCCATACTTCATCAATTGTAGTCAGTATTTAGTGGGGGGCGGGGTGTTAACCACTTTCCAAGTGTTCGGATGAAATTTAATGAAAATACGCGCGCCTCTCTCTCTCTCTTCCAAAAAATAACGTTTAGATTTGTAAACTGTTTATTAATGAATTCAAATAAATATTCAACATCTATAGCAATTGGCAGTTTGGTGTCCTTTAATTTTCCAAAACTTTACGACATATTTCTTTCATAAGATCCTATTATGGATCTTGAAGAAATGCAGTAGAAAGATAACACCATCTTTATGATCAGCTATAATTTAATTTATAGAGACGACCCCTAGCAGTTCTTCATCAGTCATCACACGTCATGTTTTAGTGGATCTTTGCCGACGCCAAGTATATTCACACCTTCCCACTGGCACTTGTAATCGATTATCAAACTCGCGGACCCCTTGTCTTTCCAGATCTATTGTTGTCAAAAATCTTTTTAATCGGATTAGCAAACTCGTGGACCACTTGTCTTTTCAGATCTATTGTTGTCAAAAATCTTTCCAATTTCCATGGAATATAACAATGACAAGGACAACCCCAGCAATGCCACCCGGTAAGGGGTTGAATTCTGCTTACTTTTGTTTTATTTAAGCATATAGCATTATTTCGTTTCGCTTCCCATTGTTCGTATCTGATCTTCTATGGTATAGAAAATAAAATACATGGTATACATACATGTAATCTCTTAATTACAAGTTCGTAGTAACTTTAGCTTTGAACTAGAAGATACTGCCAAAAAAAATCCTACCAGATACCACTGAATTTGTTTCCTGTATCTTTTGCATAAAAAGGGTGTAGCAAAAAGTCTGGACTTTGTCAATGGTCCGAAGTTAAAATGTCGTACTATTAAAAGCGACTTTTATGCGATGAATATGTATAGATATCTGGAAATCATTGTAAAATATATGTACGTAGACATGCATGTACCCGGCATAGGAAGTTATCGCTCTTTACAACTTTTTTTATATTAGAAATAATTGTTATCTAATAAAAAAAAAAAGATTATTATCTTTTCGGTGTCAGTAATTTGCCATTTTTATTGATTTTATTCGTTTATGTTTTGGTTTCATCCAGTAATGAATTCTTATATTATTTAAAGTTTATTGATACAGATTTATGCAAAAAAGCATTTACACGTCATTTTAGTTGAAGCTACCTAATTAAAGCAATTGCTCGTATTCATATGACAACCCCAGGATAAACCAGAAATTGAAAAGCTAATGCAAATCTTTCCGACGAATGATAAAAGTGTGTTAAAAAGTTTAACTTTCTTTCGCTTATCATATCAAACGTGCAGATTGTTCGGTTACACTTTTAATTTCTGCAAGTATTAATTTTCAGGGGCGGATCCAGAAATTCGAATTGGGGGGGGGGGGGGCGCAACATCATATGGGCCAGAGGCGTCTGGGGGCCGCCTTGAAGCACCCTCAGTGGTCCAGGCGAACCCCCCCCCCTAAAGCTCTAGAGTTTTTAGAGATTTGTAGGCTTGAAATTTGTCTCCGAATAGGCATTTACACAATATTTCTGTTCATTAAAGTGACGCAAATTTTGAAGGTTTTCGAAGGGAAGTAAGTACCTTATTCTCAGAAAGCAACAATAAATCAAAGATATCAACTGATAATTAAATCTTTACAAAAATTAAGAGGGGGCGCCGTGTTAATTTATTAATTTTTCCAGTGAAAATAAGATTATATATTACACTTGGTAAATTTTAGGGGGGCCGCCCCCCCCCCCCCCCCCCCCCCTCCCCTTAAATCCGCCACTGATTTTGATACTTTTAGTGTTCCTAAGCTATAAACTCAAAATTGAGCCTTTTCTGTTCAGTTGTATTTGTTTCCTCTGTAAACTTTGCCACATTTTCGCTTTTTGCTCGAATCCCACTCGACCAATTAAAGCAAACTTGCCATTAAAGCATCATTTGGTAATCGAAAATTTGAGAAATGTACAGATGAAAGGGTCAAATTTATTTTTTCAATGGCAAAATTGAGAAATAAGGAAAATATGATGGCACCTTTTAAAAATCTCTCAAGAACCACTTGCGACAGGAAAGAAGAAACTTACATTTAAGCGATACTTGATGAGTGAAAATCTAAAATTGTTGGAAACCATGCCTCCGATGGTAGGGAGAGAGCCACATTTTGCAGTTTCCAATTTAATTCAATATTTGGTCAATATTTCATACCTCTTAATAGTGTTAATTCAAATTTTGATTTTATTGATTACAATTGTAAAATCCATTACTTTTCGGTGTATATATTTTCCAAACAAAACACCGATTCGCAAATTAATTTACCCGAATTATTGTATGAATATTCAGATTTTTTGCGAATAGTTTGATCGATAACCCCACTTCTAAAGGTCCATTTTTGAATGAGAACGAATGCAATTTACGTTCCAATATGAAAAACTCAAACAATTCCTTTAAACGTTATGATTCCATATCTGTAATTTTACTTGTAATCATTATTTATTTCTGATCTATTTGATTACAATTCTTTACCGTATTACATTGTATCTATATGGTTATCTCTCC
>CAJDSM010041450.1:0-16684 GCA_903981925.1 Ostrea lurida | reverse complement strand
AAACAATTGGGAATTAATTAATTTATCTTAACATTAATTTTCTCAGTAATATTTTAGCTCTGAACAGGCTAAAATGCAACATACCGTAACAGCTGACTAGATGGCTTCATTCCAGCATTCGGACGGTGATTCAGTTCGAACTAGCTTGAGCTTCATGCTTTACTACAGACATGGTACGCCTTTTTTTTTTTTTACGTAAACTTGTAATCTTTGACAACAGGTTCTGATGAACAGTAATTAATAATGCTAACATTTCTCTTCCTACTATGTATATTCCGTGTGCAAGATCGAAAATATCGTCGCACTTGTTAAACGTGTAGTATTGCGTCATGTTTGTTGATCTCCGAGAAACGAAATCTCGCGAAGTCTAGCCGAACACTGTGTAGCCCTATTGGGAGACAGGTTGACATTTTACACGACAAGGAATTCAAACAGGTAAATGCTGCACCTGAAGGAAAATTAAAACGGATTATGAGGATGGGTCTCAGAAAACCAACTCAACACAAACCAAATGATCTAAGCAATATTTCAACATACCTTATGTCAGGTGTAAATCCTATCATTCTGAGATATCGAGTGTGGTATGATTTATCCATCGATTTTGTTAGTCGTGGTCTGGAATTCCATCAGCAACTAACCCCCTTACTCATCTTATCTCTTTCTTACGATGGACAATATGCGAATATGTGGTCTCTTTCACGAGAACAAAAACAAAAAAAAACTGCAAGGGGTTTCCGGAAAATCAAGAGGCTCCACAAGACAAGAGAATGTCACGCTACTTGATGGGATCCTGTCCTGGTGCGTCATGCTCAAAAGCCTTCTTCAACACACAGATCCACTAGAAAGACCTCTTGTTCAATCAGATGTAAACAAAGAAGTCTAAAATCACCAGCGAGTACAGTAGTCTGGATACTACAAAGCATGAAGCGCAGTACCATTTCGCGTTTTTATGGCTGACATACTCGAAATTCAGGATGTTCAAGGAATTACACGCGGCACAACAGTCTCCGATCTACAGCAATCCAGGGCCTAAATATGGGGGTTTGCAAACTGCGTCACATCATGTTTATGAGACGGGACATCGGTAATGAAGCCGTCAGTACGAAGTTACAGCAAGAACTGTTCCACATATCAAAACAAAGCATCAGTAATGGCGTTAGCAAAAATTGCTTGCCCGTCCACGTCCATGCCATTAGCGACACAAGGAGACGATTTTCCTGGACAGGCCTTCACCTACGCGCGTACCCCAATTTCCGGCCGAGCGCGAGCGTCAGTAACAACACTCAGAACAATTCAAGCACAGAGTGTCGTCTTCTTTACATTACCGAGTTGGTAACTTGCACATTTAACTTTGCCACAAAGTAATTCATTTACGATTCTTACGTGTCATGCGGCATCTCTTGGGCTTTTCCCACCTCATTGTATGTATTATTGCGCGACAGTGTTAATTTCTAACGTCATATGTAAAATATAATCCAACAATTAAAGTATGTTTAAACTTATTTTACATTGTATTATAAAAATAAAATGAAAAGAAATGACTCTCACATTTTTTCGGCTGATGCAGGAATCACCGACTTTGGTCGGTAAAACTTTAGCACAATGCGCTTCGTGCATTGATGCAGTTTTACCGACCAACACGTCGGTGATTCCTGCATCACCGAAAAAATGTGAGAGTCATTTCGCGCATTGATTCTAAAGTTTTACCGACCAAATCGTGTGTATCCTGCTCAACCGAAAAAATGTGAGAGTCATTTCTAAATCTTGTCAGAATGGATAAAGTGTACAAGAATATTAAAATTCCGTACTAGAAAGATGCAAGCCAAACGTTCGGTAAAATCTTCCGCCCGTGATGTTTTACAGGCCATACAAAGACAAAGTACTGGTTCCGTGAATTTTAGTCGAACATGGAATGATTATAAATTCGGATTTGGGATCCCAGAAGATTATTGGATGGGTGAGTTTATTTTGTTCACTTCCATAGTACTACCCTTGTGTGACGTCACATACCTATCAGCTGATATAAGCAAGTCCAGAAAAGAAGAAATCTTGAATAGTACACGTAGTCAAATCTTGATTGATTATATACCCTAAAATCCTGAAACTAAGCCGCGGCTTATTTTAAATTTTGGTAGGATTCTTGGGCTTATTTTCAAGACCGGCTTATTTTTAAATGTCGTCCTATTATCAAAACAAAAATTTGGTAGTCGGTTGTTCGTGGCTAAACGGATTTTATTTTAAAATATCCAGTATTTTAAATGTTTTGAATGATAAATGATTTGCTTGGATTACCTTATGTCTAAAATTGTAATATAATCATTTTTTGTGATATCAAGACATGAATGAAATGTTTGCATTTTGGTTCTTCAAATGTTCAATATTTTATTAAAACGGTTATCCTTCAAATGGGGCTTATTTTCAAATTTGTGGTGCAGAAAATTGGAGGCTTATTTTCAAGAGCGGCTTTTTATCAAATCCGGCTAATTTTCAAGCTTTTAGGGTATTATTTAATTCTTTAAATCATATGGGCTGCAAATTTAAGCTTGTCCTCGACACTTACTGGCTTTGAGCAGGGATCGCTCTTTATCATGCCATGCCTTCTGTTACACGCAACCACTGTATTTTTTTACTGTCTCGTCCGAAGGCCCACCTAAATTAGTCGCCTCTTATAACAAGCAAAGGTTGATCCCCAATGAGGTTAGTTATTTGGGATATGTAGAATTTTCAGCCTATCAAACAAAATCTAACTTTGATGGGAAATAAATTCGGTGACAAGACAAATAATGAATTTTCTAAAATTAATTATTGTTTGTTATTGAATGAAAGTTCCTGTTACTAATATGAAATTTCATTGAAATACAAATCGGGTAAATTTGTTTTTCCCTTGTGAGATCATATGCATAGTTATAAAGATCTAGTTTCTGATGTAACTTGCCTTTAAGTCAAATTTGGTATGACGTGTTTAATTCTGTTTACTTGATTAAGATTAGAGACTGAGAGTGGAAGCAGATAATAAATAGGTGTTGCTTACGCCTCCTATGTACATCTGGTATATCCAGGAGTCCATTTTGTTTCATTTTCTTGATAGGGAATTAGAAGATTGACCAATGTTCGTTGCCTTCAAATTTCAGATATCCAAATTTTAAAGCCAACAGTACCATACCTGCGGCACAATATTCAAAGCAAAAAATTATATTACAATTAACAATATTATTTTTATGTATTTTTATGTATTGTAATGCATTTCATCATTGGTTTGTTTGATATCAGGTGTCAAAGCATAGAAATGCGGTCTTTCTAATTATAAACATAAAATAACTCGGATTGACCTGTATTTTCTAATTATAGATTAGGGAAACTTTGTAACGTGCAACAATGATTGTGATTCGCTGACACTTGTTATTTCAACCAATAAAATTCTCTTCGGATCACGTCACTTACTTCTGTGACGTCACAATACAGACGGTGAAATAGGAAAAATTATCCATTCATTTAATGTTTTATCAAATTACCTTGTCAGTATAAAGAACTCAGACTAAAATTAAAACAGTTGACTACTTTTTTTTAAAAATCTCTACATGTTGAAAAAGAAAACAAAAATGCAATAAAATTAGCTTTCTATTTTTTTTCCCTCTCAACATGTTAAAAAAGAAAACAAAAATGAAAATTATGTTCCCTAGTTTGGTCAAGCTTTATTTGAAAAATGATATAACAAATTTAGCCCTTTCAATCAGTCAATCCATAGATATATCGACTTCGTGCTCGGTCGATATGCCTTTCTATAAAGTCGATACATCTATGGATCGACCTCATGAAAGGGCTATATTTGTATATTTAAAATCCAAAGGTAATAATAATGTATTTTAAGCAAACATGTTTTGCCACGTTGTCGGGAGCTTCGTTCAGTTTGCATCGTCAATCAATGTTATGTTTTATTTATTGCAATTACTATTTTTTGACCCAACCAATGTAACTGCAATCAAGTAGTACATGTATATAGTATTAAGTTGAGGTATTAATGTACCTATCCTTTATATATAATGAGCAGTTTTGAATAATCACGTGATGAACATTTCAGGAAATGAAGCAATCCATGATCTGACTAAAGGCGGGGACTCGTCCTTGTATGTTTCCATCACTTTACATAATGGTACGACGCTGCACGAGTTGTCATGAGCAGTTTACCTGACTGAATGAAGCAGATAAAATAACAGACTGATTGTGGGATGACCTGCGACAGGAACCCTCGGTACGTCTGAGAGAGCAGAAGAGAGACGAGAGAGAAGAGAGGAGAGAGAGAAAGAGAGAGAGAGAGAGAGAGAGAGAGAGGAGAGAGAGAGAGAGACGAGAGAGAGAGAAGAATTGCCTATCTTCATTAATATTATTTGCATGAAGAAGGTTCACCGAATCCTTCCTTTGTCACCCAAACTGAATGTTGCATTCCCATCACACCTTAATTATATAGCTTGAAAATCGAAATTTAAATCGTGCAGAGGGACAGGTGAAGCTTTTGTTAAGGTATCATAATTCAATGCCTCAAGTATAACTAGCTATTTCGGTCGTCACATGACTCGTGTGGCTATTTCTTTGGGTAATAGGGTGTCTCAGATGCTAGGCATATTACTAAGTAAATTTAGCTGAATGACAAAGACATATCATGTACAAAGATCTATTTGTGATGCATTTCGTTTAAAGGTCATTAAATCTACTGAAGATTTTCCAATGTACAAATCTATTGAAGAAGTTAACAATGTGTTAAACGTGATCATAGTCCCACAAACACACATACAAAGTCGAGTGTAGGGCAACACAGACCTCCGACAAAGGTGAAGGTGTCATGGAGGAGTAGGCATCCTTTGCTGACACCACCGTGAGCTCTTAGTCGAATTTCCCGTTGTCAAATCTAGTATACGATAATGACAGTCTAACAAAGGGTGAACAAAATCAGTTCAACATATGACTTAGGGATAATTGTAATCGCAAACAAGGTCATTATGCGGACTGTAGAATGCGAAATGATGACTTTCAAACCCTTGCAAACATCAACCTTTGTTAGGAGTTGGCATTGAAAAAAAAGAAAGGAACTTCATGTAAAACGATTATTTTACTCAAAGGAATGCATTATGATATTTTTTTATGTTAGGTCATACTGGTAAACACAATTGTTATAACGACCGTAGAATTTATGATATTTCTTTTATTTTATCACTGTAGGTGACAGATGGAGGACAGGGGCTGATCACCATATTTCGGATGGTAGCCCGTTCAGCACACTTGACCAGGACAATGATTCCTGGTGGGATCATTGTGCCATCGCGTACGGGGGCGGATGGTGGTTCAACGCCTGTTCTACCACCTTCCTGAACGGTCCTTTCACTTCTACGGGAATACACTGGCTTGATGTCATTAGTGATGGTAGCAAGGTGAAAGAGACATTGATGATGATCAAACCACGTTAAATACATCGGTTTTGATCAATGGCGAGAAAACAAAATATTCAACAAAATGTCAATAAGGCAATAAAAATACAAACACAAATGAACGGATATATGTCAGGATTAAGTTCATCTATAATACTTAAAGGTCCTCAGATATCCCGTTATGTATCAAGACACACTATATCACCTGCTTATGGTGTGTATATTGCAGTTGATTTGATACGCAAGATCATGCTATTCGCGTATGCGGACTTTTTAAGCGAGGCTCAACTACTAACAAAAAAGTTGAAGTTGCAGGGTTATAACGAATCTCATTTAAAGTCATCATTTCGCATATTCTACGGTCACTATAATGACTTGTTTCGCGATTTACAAAGTATCACCAAGTCATATGTTGATTGATTTTTTCATACCCTTTGTTACTGTCATTTTTCCAAACTATATTTGACTACTGGGTAATCTTGTTTTACTTTATTTCGACTAAGGGCACGTTTCGGAGTAACGATCAAGCAGAGGATCTTACTCCCTCCATGGCACCTGATCCTACTTCGCTTATGTTTCGAGGTCCGTTCTGCCGCTACCACTCGATTTGTATATTTTTTTGGATTATAATTACGTTTAACGATGTTGCCGTGCTCTATTGTATATATAAGAGAATCTATGAAGAGAGAGAGAGAGAGAGAGAGAGAGAGAGAGGAGGAGAGGAGAGAGAGAGAGAGAGAGGAGAGAGAAGAGAGAGAGAGAGAGAGAGAGAGTTCATTATTTTTATGATCATTAAGCAGTGGTTATTTCTGAGACAAACTATGTAGTCGGACTACATAAAAATCGTCATCGCCTGGAAATTTCTAACACGGTTTACTCATTCACTACCCATAGTTCCGCGTGTTACTCGTACTTTACATCTGTCATCTCCTGAATAACAAAATCTTGCAAAAGTTTTTAATACGCACCAATTATGGTTTAGACTAAATATGTAGCTTTATTATGAAATATATTTGATGCAATTAAATTGGTGCCTACTGTGAATTGTTCACAATATCTGTTTCCTAATCCGAAATTGGAACTAATTTGTAATATGCGTATGAATGTGGGACATTTACATGGTGTACACGTGGTGGAGATTTGATGTAAACATGAAAGGCTGTAGCTGTACGACTGTATAAACTGTTTTATGGTAGGAAATATGTAAAGAATTTTCAGATATTTTATTGTCCGGCGATGCAAGAATACAATATTATAAAACCATATCATATTCATGCGCAACTTTTTGTGCGCCGAAAATCGAAAGTTTTATAAGGGGTGGATTTGTAGCTCTCTGAAGAGTTTCCAATATATTTGTTTCAGATAGCTACAGTTCTGCAGCTAGAAAAGCTGTAACAAATACAATAAAGCTTTTAGAATAAGAGGCAAACGGATAAATGACGAAAATGTTCGTACCGAAGTGCCATTGGGGGCATGATGTATCACCTATTGCCGAAACTTTGAAAAGGAAATTAAGAACACTGGAACCTGTCATTATAATGATTGGATTTATATAGCGCCTTATCCATCAAAATGTTCAAAGCGCATTACATTGCATTATTACTCCGGCAGACCTTAACGATCCAGACCCTTTCTCAGTGCAAGCTGCCATTACAGCCCTCTGACAAAATCTTTCACTGTCTATAGCCAGGTACACCTTTAACACTTGGGTGGAGTAAGGAAATTCGTGTAAAGTGCTTTTCCCAAGGACACAACGTCGGCCCTACCACGGCCAGGATTCAAACTCACAACCTCTCGGTCGAGAGTCAGACAACCTAACCATTAGGCCACCAACTCCTAGTGGTTATATAAAGCTTGTGTAACGTGCCCTCCCATGAGATAGTCGGTTTATTTGATGCTAAATTCATGGATTAAGGAAACGAGCAGGCAAATATATTTACTCAAAATTATCTAAACTTACATGTACTCCTTTTATAAGATCAAGATAAAACACCAATAAACATATACACAATTAACTTGACTTAGTACTCTTTTAAGCTTTCATTAACAACAGTGCGATTATTCGTCAAAACCTATCCACCCTACTACTCCCAGTTTTGTTATATCAAGGTACATGTAGTTATAGAAAACAAAAGTAGGTTTTAAATCAATTTCACATAAAATTTCTTACAGTCTAGGGACTTCACCTCAAACATGAAAAAAATGAAGAAGTAACTCTGGAGCAAGGGGTTTCAGAAATTATTGGGATCATAATTATATTCGATCATACGTGGAGGAAAAAGTTTGTAAGATTTAATGCATCTCCACTAATTATTCATATTGCACAAACGGCTGCCCCTCGAATTTCGGTAGAGCTCATCATTTAATGATGCAAACTACATGCGTAGATGGTGCCTGATATATTTCATAGCTATTGTTAAGCTGGTTTCATACATTGATTTTGACTACCGATTTGTGTTTATTATTTGGAATATATGCCTCGCTATTTATTTATATAAAATCCCTTTAGTTCCCCCAATAAATTAATCCAGAACGTTTACACCTAATAGAGTAGACAGCATTAATAGATTGACAAGTCAAATATTATAAAGTTTTGGTACAAAAATCTTCATCTTGTAAAATTACAAGAAAAGGGAACCCTAGTGATCAATATGAAATGGCGAAGTAAACAATGTGTTAATCGTAATCATAGTCCCAAAAAACATATATACAAAATCGAGTGTAGGGCAACACGGATCTCCGACAAAAGCGAAGGCAGGATCAAGAGTCATGGAGGAGTGAGCATCCTCTGCTGACCGGTGTCACATATCACATGTTTTATATTTTGTTTGCTGGACATATGGAAATGGAGCACATGAACTCCACGCAGGAATTATCAGAAATATTTTAAATGGCGCATGACAATCTGTAATAACAGAAAGATTTCTCGGGAAAATCATGGGGTTTTCTGGGAATAACTATGAACAGAGCTGAATATCACAAACAACTAAGTTATGAATGATACAAAATGCAGTAAAACTATGAATTTATGCAAATATATGTTTCTTAGTTTTATATTGCGAAAACAAAATGAATATAGTGTGAATTGAAAATTGTCATTTATCTAAGTTAATAAATGAGGAAATAAATGATATACACATACTAATTCTACAAAATAACAATCATTTCATAATTATCAAAGCAACTACATAAAACTCGGAAATATATTTTGTTAAATCCAGTATCACAGATTGGGGTAAAAATTCGATACACTTCAAAATATACACAACTTACTTGTCTTTAAAAAAAACAAAACCAAACATCAAAAACTAAAAGATTACTTGCAATCGTACAATAAATAAATTTTGAATCTTAGACATGGCAAGAACAATTAAACTAAATGGTTTTTGGGTGGGATGGTCGGCAAAAAGCAATAAAGCTGTCTTGCAAATACACTTTAACGAGACAATGCCGGTTGGGAGAATGAGAACGTACAGAAAGTTCAGCCTCATGACAATTGGCGATGAGATACTACCGAATTACGGGAGTGTAATTGAACGTGCACAGAAGCAGCATCATGTGATCACATGCTGAATATTAGATCACTGAGCGAAAAAGGAAATCAGAGTTGTCCTTCTTGTCATGTAAGAAGTTTTACATAAACTAATTCAATGCTTAGATTAAGCTTTTTGTTGGGGATTTAGTTTCGTTATTTCAGTGATTAGATTAAAACAGCAAATATAAATCCACGACTTTTTGCACTGAAAATAAATATATATCATTGAATTATAATTCAAAGAAAATTAATAATTAGAGTCAAAAGCACGAAATTTTAAACCCACAAAGCTAAATTATTTTATAGTACTGTGACTTTGCCTAATCCAGATTCTAAGTATTCCGGAATCCTGTCAACCCCGATCTAAAATTTTAGTCCCTAGCACTATTTAAACAAAGAACAGAACTAGTATAAATATTCCGTTAATCTGGACACTGCCTATTCATAATCATTGTCCCGCCTTCCAACTGCTCATAATTATCTTGCCGAATCCACACGCATGAGTCACCCTGTTTATATAGTAGGAGCGTGC
This sequence comes from Ostrea lurida, assembly GCA_903981925.1. Classification (NCBI taxonomy): domain Eukaryota; kingdom Metazoa; phylum Mollusca; class Bivalvia; order Ostreida; family Ostreidae; genus Ostrea; species Ostrea lurida. The sequence continues at coordinate 7,197 of CAJDSM010041450.1, read as the reverse complement.
GCATCAAGTCAGAGTGCCGGATACGAGAAAATACCCACTTTTCAAGATAATGATATTTTCAAGGTTAAATCAAGGGACCGGGAACTTACATATAGCAAAAGCTCATGCTAGTGATTGTATAAATGAAATAATCGTCACGTTAAAGGCAGGCATGTTCTAAATTCTATGGTCGTTATACAAGTTAGTTTACCAATATGACCTATCATTGATTAAATGCTGTCTGAGTGTTTTCATAGCCATTAGCTTAAGCCGTTGTTTCCACACTGAGTTTGACTCGGACTTCCGTTCATACCTGATCAAAGACTATGGGCTCAGGCGGGTGTGACCGGCAACAGGATGCTTACTCCTCTCTAGCACCTGAATCCCACCTCTGGTGTGTCCAGGGGTCGTGATTGACCCAAACTACTTGTTTTTGTTTCTTATTTAGACTTTAGGGATTGATCACTTGTTCGTTTATTTTTGCCTTTCATAATCGTCAAAAATTTAAATCAATGATTAAAAATAAATAATGCTTCCACATCAAAACATTGCCACACAACATCGATTTCCTTAATTTATCAAAGTACTGAAAAGTACGTAAACAGCTAAGTAACTGTTGGTTGGTTTAGTTAGTGTGTATATGTTTTACTACCCTGTTTGAATATTCGACTTATGCGAGACGTCACCATTGTATTGAAGGGCAGCAAATTTGGCTTGCCTCCTAGCGCTTAGAACTGGGTGATCTGTATCGGTGCACACGGCCTCGCTTGACGGGTCCTCATTTTGCCCGGTTACTACGAAGACCGCCCATCAATGCCTCTTGACGCAAGCAAGGGTACGGAGGGAGATTCTACCTGGTCCATGGGTAGTGGCTTCATAAATTTGTCTTTTATAGGTATAATGACAAGGAACTAACACAGAAAACAAGTGACTTTGATGTACATTTTCCTGTGATGATGCGTACATTAGGAGGCGAAATTTCCTAAAAACTGTTCGCCACGTTGAATTATAACTTGATATGCTGTTGAGAAACACAATTTCAGTCGCCATGATGATTTGGTCACATCCGGAGTATAACTAAATCTTGACATCATAAAATTTACAATTATTGGTAGAAGAACAACCTGCTTTATTTAAATTTAGATATCCATACTCAGATATAGTTAGAATTTGAGTATGAAAAGGTGAAGATAGAAAACTTAAGAGCGTATTTTAAAGATGGAAATAATTAATAACTTTGATGGATTTAACCAACCTTGGACCAAATCCCTTATCCTGGGATTATTAGATTGACAGTCATTTTACTCCTTCTTAAATAGTCTATTTAGTTTCTGTAGTAATTGTATCATAGCAACAAAGCAGTACATACTACTCTATGTATACAAGTTTGACCCTGCCCTGGAGCACCTCCAACCAAGCAATATTACTATTACCTATTTACTGCTATGGAGGACAATAGCAAGTTTATTGTCTTCAAGACAGCAAATATTTCCCGGGGGGGGGGGGGGGCAAGGAAACTTGTTATTGTCCGAATTGCCATAAATGGTATTTCTATTTATACCAAAAGGTAAACCAAATACCTTTCCTTACGTAAAAATTTGGCTTAGAATACGTAACAAAGGACACTCCGTAAAGTGAAACGCGGAGAGATATAGCAACCGGTAAAATAGTTTTTCAGACTATTTCTAGGGCAAATAGTTCACAAACTTATTTTCTATGAGTAGCGTTATTCAAGGGGAAATAGCAATTTATTAACTTAACATTTATATATAGTAAAAACAGTCTGAGGGGATAATAATAGTTCCTATTTCAATATAGGCTGACTGATACATATCACTAATATTTAGTTCTCTCTCACAGATGTGCATATTGATTTATATATTTATTGCTTGCTTATGAGGGATAAATGAAACTTTGCCACACAGTTAATTATCATTCTCCCACGAGGAATCTGTAAAATGAGAATATTGACACACTATTCTTTTAAGGCATTAAGCGCAGTCGTACGCTGTTCTAAATAATTGTAGCGCTAAAAGGTCTCTATGAACATTATTGAGCTTTCACCAGATTAGTCCATTCGTGAAATAAATTTGCGACAAAAGGTGTTGTGTTTGTGCTAAATGATGTTGCGCGAAATATTCTCGTTAGCAATATAGATTTGGGTTGTTTTTCTTTTTAAGATATTAGTTACAATTCAATAGGATATAACAACCTTATGGGAGGAAGAGCATTACATAATATTGCATGTTAGTTGAGGGTAACATTGAAAATTTTCACCCGCGAGAAAAGCATTGTCACAACCATGGCGTAGCCGGAGGTTGAAATGGTTTTCGAGGGGTTTGAAAATTTCAAGTGGTTACCCTCAACTATAGGCATATTCTATTTTGTTATACTGAATGTTGATAAATAATAACAAACGTTTCTCTGTGTGACTGGATCACTTAGTCATGCGATGTTTGGTACATCCATGCTGGTATCGGTTTATCGACATACGCTCCAAAACACGTTCGTCTAACAATCTAAACGGCGAACCCGTACGCGCATAAATGACGCATGTAACAATTTTTCAGAATTTACCCGTCCGTCAAAGTAATGTTTCCCGTGTAGATACTATCACCTGGAGAGTGTTTTTTCTATTCTCAGAGGGAGAACATTGTGTTCAACTGTTCCTTTCCACATAGATTCAGTATTTTACATGAAAGTAATTATTAACAAGAAGTTTGTCCAACCAATTTTATCATGATCCCCCTAGGGCAAACGCCCCGATTGCATTGAACCAAAAGGACTCGGATGCTTGCATACTTAAAATCTATTTACATTTACCAATAAAGAACACTTTAATTTGATTGAATGAATCCCATGTTTTACGGGAGTACAAAAAAAAGGTGGCATGAGAAAAAATTCCGAAACATTAGCAATAACAGGAACCGAAGGCCCGAAACAAACTGACAAAACCGTGCTTAAGGGGATGATAAATAGTACGTCACGTTGATTTAAACCAACTATGGAAACCGTAATAATTTTGAATTGTGACGTGCGACCCGGCAGTGAGTCGTAGAGGGAGCTCGGGGCAGTAGGCCGGGCGGGGCCTTCGAGCACGCCGAGTTTTTTCATTCCCATTGATATGAATTGTTTAAAAATCAAAATAAAATCTTATAAAAAGGTGTTATGGGGACGGAGCGGACCACGGTATAGTGCCTGGAATGAATTGGGCCGGATCGACAGAGGCTGGTTTAACCGGAGTGACTGACATTCTCGGATTGTGTATTTTTAAATATAGTGAGGGGGTATTTACATAAGAATGGCAAATGATTTTCGTGGACAAGCCCTGTGGGGAGCTCAGTGGTTTAAGCACTTGACTTGTAATGCAGGGGGTCCCAATTCGATTCTCAGTCCGAAACTACAGATTTTTCTCCTCTTCTCTAAATACTGCATTTGGTGCCGTTGACCACTCCTTGACTTGGGAATGTTGAAAGTCTAGGCCAGGGGTTAAAAAAAGATTGTGTGTCTTTCATTGGGGGCAAAGGCAAATTCAAGGACAGGAGGGAATGTAGTAGTTTGGGCTATACAGCAGTGATTTTTCTACGATTTTTACAAAGGGGCCTTGTGGCTTTCGGAATTGGGGAAAAGATTGTCGATATTTCAGTCAAATTGGGAAAAATTAGTTTTATTGTGTAAATAAGTTCAAAATGATATCAAATATTTCATTATTGCCTTATTTCAGAACATTCTTTATTTCTTTACCCTGCTAAATTTTCAATTATCTATTCTTATATCATCGATTCCCATAACTCTTAATTCTTGTAGATATTATGCATTCACCACTGAATATTTTTTTTTATTCAAATACTTTCTCCTTTCCTAATTTATATATTTGGGAGTCTGAATTTGGGAAAAAATGTTAGCAATTTTTGAAGGGAGGGGAAAGGCCGAAATTCGGACCCAAAAATGCCTCTTAAGAAAATCACTGTACAGACCATGGATAACAGCCAAGGATAGCTACATGGTTAGAGTATGCTTAACTAGTAGCAGGTTCCTAGTCCAATTCAGATTTGTATTTGTATCAACCACTACTTACAACATATAAACCTAGTGTTAATTTTATTTGAATAAGATAGTTGGACTCTTCAAATGGAGTCTACACCATACCCACTTGGGCTTCTAAATGAAAAAACACAAGGAAGAAATGAGTTTTTTTGCTCAAAACTTTTTTATTCAAGATAAGCTCCGAAATTCTTTATCGCAATGTTTTTTTTGGATCCAGTAATTTCCAATAAGTATTCCTTTTGATCCACTATGAATAATCCTCCATCTGATTCAGTTGCATAACAGGAATGTTGGACAGGTTTTTCATGACCACTTTTTGGTCTCATTCACTTTTTTGTCTTGTTGGGCCATGAACAATGTCACTTTAAAAACTGTCTTTTTACATTAATTGAATAAAATTACATACTCGAGTAATTTCCAATGTCATTTTATAAATTACAATTGGCTTTGCATTTGGACAAAATTCATAGCTAAATGAGAAATACACGATCAATAAATCCAAAGAATGTGACATGATCAATTGGGCGGCATTGAAAATGAAATACTGTGAACGAATTGAATGTATAGGAATTTAAACATTCTCTTTAAAAGGAATTTGTCAATATGTAAACTCTGGACATTTTACTTAGTACTCACAAACTTATTAACATAAAGTGCTTTGCTGTAACACCATTTTATTAGGCCCCCGCTCCGAAGGAGGTGGGCGGGGGGGTATAAGTTTTTACCTCATGTCTGTCCGTCCTTCAGTTCCGAAACAAAATAATTTTTGGTCGCACTTTTCTCTGAAAATGCATATCACAGCCAATTGATATTTCAAATTGTGTATGACTTGGATCTAGGGGTCCATACCGCGCTTACCGAATTCAGGCTTTTCGCATGTTCAACTTCCTGTTACAACTTAGCTTAAAATTTTTGAGGCTTCTTAATGTGAAAGTAAATTATTTTGAGTCGCACTTTTTCTCTGAATGCATATCACAAGCCAATTGTGATATTTGGTGTTACGACTGTCAGTACTAGGGGTCCATTACGTGTTACCGGATTCAGACCTTTCACATGCCACTTCCTGTTGCCCGAACTTTGTCCAATATTTTTGAGTCGTCTTGTGGAATTCAATATTTTTGTTTCCCATTTTTCTCGAAGCTGTGTATCACAGCCACTTGATATTTTGTATATCTCTTTTCATTTAGGATGTGCCCATGACTGCACTTACTATAATTCAGACCTTTCGCATGTCAACCAAGTTAGGCTTAATATTTACATTGTACCGTTAGTACATGTTTTCACACCGCGAACAAAAAGAATTTTTGCCCATACCGAAATCATTGGTACACCGCCTAGGTCCAAGCTTCTGGTTGGGAACCATACCATTTGTATTTGCAATTATTAGATCAATGATTTATCAATGATTGGTAGCAATCAAGGACTGGTCGTCATGCTCTTCTTGAACACGGGCGTTCAGGTGAATTGGAAAAAATTACAACTGAACCCCCCCCCAAAAAAAAGGTCCAACAACAAACTTACTAACAGAAACCAATGTTAGATAAATATGCTGATAGGACATAATTAGAAATACAGTTTATCTAAGATATCTTACAAGATGTACTCTCTCCTTTTCATTCCTACGTAAACCAATATTCCGCATTCTGAACGCTGCATTGAAATATTTAATGTGTACTCAAGCCATCCACCAAACCCGACATGTCCACCCATTCAGGCTTGTCATTTAAGACATTATTCAATATACAGCAGGAAGTTTGATATCATTCTACCAGCATACTGCATCTGTGTCCGAAAAATCGCCCCCGCCCCCCTCCAATTTTTTTTTCCCCATTTTTCATTGATCCTTTGTCAGAGTTAATATCCAGAAAACATGGGAAAATCCTTTCCATCTTGTCCGAAAATGTCCAAAAGAACAGTATTAGTAAGTCCTTAACACAAAACATTTGGAAAAAACATGACAGTCACTCTTGAAACGTTGGGAAGAAGAATGTGTTAGAAAAAAAAATCCTCATAATTTTGAAATATCTATCTGCATCTTTTATCACTCCCTTCACCTGGCCTCTTGGAACACAGTGGGGGGTTAATTAAATTTCCCAGGATCCACTGTTTCACAATGTACGGTGAGCGGTGTGGGACATGGCGGTCCCAGAATCAAAACCGAAGGAGAAATAGTCAAAGCCAATATCGTGTCCACAAGAAGGTTGCGAGAGGAACGGCTGGAAATAGGGGTAGTAGCTACAGTGAATAAAAGATAAAATACTGAATGATCTTGATTAGAAAGAGAGAAAAAATGAAAAAAGGATGTGAAATGAGAAGGGTAATTAAGAAATTAGAGGGGAGTTGGCACCAGCAGGAGAAGAAGCTTTGATTGCCTCCGGAGGTGGTGAGAAAAACAGCTGTACACCATAAGGTAGAGATGTCGTGAAACTTTTCTCTCGCGCACTCGGATGTTGCCGTTTCCGCGATCCGAACTATGATATGCAAACTGCCGTGGTGCTCTGATCGTAGACCATAATGATCTTCGATAGTTGGACAAGCCTGGTATGACGTGCGAGAAAGTTTACCAACAATATACTTGAATGTAGGAGACTTGGTCGGTGGTGGAGTGAGTACATCAGTGTGAAAATAGGCAAGTGAAAGCGTTCAGAATGCTCGGAATAGGGTGGGACTGGTAGTTCCTCACGAAGAAAAGGAGAGAGGTACAGTGTGGAGTGCAGGTTAGAAGACATTTCTGATAGAACAGAAACTGATAGTCTGCATGCTTAGTGGTTTTAGCAGGCTTGAATCGAGTTCTGAGTTCGTGTAGGTAAAGGCGGGGCGGCTGGGGGTGGGGGCCAGGACTGAGGTGTCAATGGCACGGAAACGCCGGAGGGGCAGAACAAAGAATAGGCAGACGACCAGGCCGAGGCGACCAAGCAGGGAGAAACATGGATCGAAGAAGGGCAAGACAAGGCGAGGGGATCTCTGCATTGCCAGTAAAAGAAATGGTGTCGGGAAGTTAGGTACGAGGCGAATAATTAAATTCTGTACCACAGGATGGTGAATTAAAGGGGATCCATAGAAATGGACACAGGCTAGCAATGGACACCGACTTTTGCTTGTGGAAGTTTTTGCATCTTTAGCGTTTAACACTCTCAAATAAATGCCTCTGACGACCTCAAATCGACACTA
>CAJDSM010041441.1:4519-17378 GCA_903981925.1 Ostrea lurida | reverse complement strand
CTTCTACAGCCCATTGCTATGTAATTATGTTACTTGCTTTGAAAATATGGATATGTATTTAATTGCAGTGGTGAAATTAGGAAATTATATTAAAATTAAGGATATCTCCCTCAGGCATAGGCTCGATCCTTTCGAAGTATTTGGCTCCAATCTGTGGCACTGCATTGTTCACCTTTTTTTCAAGTTTTAATTTCATGTTTGGATTTTCCAAACATTTGGTTTGAAGCATAGCTGAAGAGACACAATTTTCGACATGCGCATCTGGTGCATCAAAAATTGGTACAGTTATATGATTTATAATTCTTGCTTTTTAAATGAATTAGTGATTTACTTCAACTCTGAGAATCCTACTTATACTCCAAGCAATCTCGACGAAAGATGAAATTCTTTTCAAAATCCACCTCTTCTGTTTTAAATACTTTCAATATTCCGAAGAATCAGGGATCAATTTGAATTATCGTATCTATTTTGGATTCCGAAATTGCATAAAAATCCTTACAAAGATACATCGCTGGTTCCAGTTATTTAAAGAGTCTCTTCAGAGATTTAACTGTTCCTCTAAATATTCCAGAAGTGATGTCAATCAGATGTGGATTTCTTAAAAACTCTAAAGAGCTTTTTTAAAAAAACTTTTCAAGTCACGAGATTTTTACTAAAATTGACAGCATCAAAACGTGATGATTTCTCCACACGTTATACAAGGATCCCCCACTGCATCACCTCTTAAAATTCTAGGGCTTTCTTCAGATTATAGATAATTGCTTTTTAAACAAAAATGGGACCCGAAAATAAGAATATTTTCTAGTCGCGGGCAAGACGCTATATTCTGCTCTAGGCACTAAGCCCTGATTGCCCTCACAAGTACTCTGAAATTAGATTTTTAAGAGCATGCTTGGGGTGTCTTATAAATAAATACTTATGTAGCGTTGGAAACCAGGGTCTTTCAAATATGTTGGGTATTCCAATGGGCACTAATTGTGGTTCCTTTATTGGCAACTTACTTTTTTTATTATTTTCATATGAGCAGACTTGTTGCAAAACCTGTACGGGATAAGGACAAAAACTGTGCCGTGTCTTCACCTTACATATAGGTATATAGATGATGTCTTATCAATTACCACAATCGTTGATCACAATTATGTCATTTGAATATCTTGACGAACGTCGATATAAAGGACACCACAGCATCTGATTATATCTGCTTCACATTTGGATATTTTAACTTAACATTTGAATCTAATGGCAGACTGACAAACTACATTATTTATGATAAACGTGATGACTTTAGCTTTCCAATCGTCAATTTCCTTCTAATGTTAGTAAATAGACCCTATCACCTGCTGGATGGTTGTGTATTATCTCCCATTTTGGATCCGATACGCAATGAGCATCGAAATACCTTCCAAGATCTTAAAGAAAATTTCATTTGAAAACAATTTTCCTATATATATTGTCACGTTGCTATTAATACAAAAATTGCTCTACTCTAAAAATTTCAAACAGTTCTTTAAAAGGTTGAACTCTTCCTCCCTTTGTGTTTGGAACAGATTTGGTTTCTCCACCCTAGGCACCTTGGTCGACACTCTGTGTGTCAGTGGTCCGTGATTTCCAACTCTTGTTTTTGTATTCTTTATTAGAGACTTATGAGATTGATTATCTCGTAATATTTGCCTGGCTGTCTAATTATACATTGATACATGGAATGTGAACCTCCCCACATGTACGTACACCTGGACACACAAGAGGTGGAGCGGCTGAACAGGTAAGCATTCCCGGTGATTGAATCATTCCGACCATAATTCCTATATCATTCTTATCATTCTTACTTTTGGAACTCAATTGGATGCCATGATTAGTTTTCGTCATCAACATTCTTGAGTAGTCTGGTGCACCATTCGGCCAGTACAGGTGAAAACTTGAATAATACGATCGCTTTTCTTTTTCAATGTCAATCTAATTTAGCCAAAAATATCGTGAAATAAGAATTCAAACGATATGGAAATTTGAACATTTTCAATCTGTTAATGTAAATGACTTCATACAAATAGGCGAAGGTAACATTCGTGTTAATGCATTTTTTGAATTCTGACAAGTTAGTCAATGGTGGTGTTTCTTAATTTAGTTTTCATTTCACGGAAGCTTTGGATCAAGTAAAAAGCGGTTTTTTGAATCCCGTAGTATCATTGAATTGCTTTCTATAAATGCCTGTTGTATTTGTACCAAACTCAAGTAAAAAAGATTTTTTTTTTATTTTGAAGTAATTGTTTGTTGGTTACGGGTCTATTGCTTGATGTGACTGAAAATATGGAAAGCTGTTTACAAACCATTACTTATGTGCTACAAACAGTATTAAATACACGCCATCAGGACATATATCCATGTTTAGACAATGTATCATTTTGTGTACATTACCTCAATAAACAATTGTTTCATTACTGAGAAAATTCAAACCATAAATAGAAGGAAAAAAAAAATCAAAATAAAAAGAGAGCAAGCAAGTACCTCTTCTTATCGAGGATTGATTTCACAAATATTTCGATGGCATTACCGGAACCGAGTATACATGATAATAATTGATTGTTAACCTCAGAAAATAATTTCTATTATAGTATGTGTGTTATGCATTACTATGGTATGTTTCATACATTGTTTAAGGCGTGTTGATAACATTTATTTTACTATGGATTACTTTCGTTTACCTGGTCAAAATAATGGGCTCAGGCGGTCCGGCGCAAATATAGACCGGTAGTACGCTCTCGGGAGTTCCTACATATAACACCATAATGGCAAGGCTCATCCAGCCCTACCTCCTCGGAAGTTGTCTAGGCATGTCACCTGTTTTGTCCGACTACATACGGCCTGTTTAAGATATAGATTTTGGAACTTCGGACTTAACATCCTCTGATTCGTGATATTTTTCTCCTTTTACATGTTAATCGTCACTTTTCGCGGGTTATGAAATGTTGCGGCGACAGAAATAATTTTCGTTGTTAACGAGGTGTGCACATGATGTAGGGCTTTATTCGGCGATGCCCAAAGACTAGAAACCGAAATTTTATACGTCCTCTCTCTCGCTAGCACACGTTACAGAAGGGAATAATGTGCTTCTGCTTTTTACTCTGGTTCATAAGACAATGAACTGTCATTAATTTTCAAGTTTACCGGAGATGAACCAATTGTTTGCCTTATTTGCAACACTTATATAATCCGCGTAGCGCTAGCGGACATTTATTATGTTGCTCACACAACAGGCAACATTTGGGGCTTCAATGTACGGTAATTTAAATAATTATAACTTACTATTTTCTTCTCCCTTCTCACACATAAAAATTTCCAAACGACCTTAGGTGCTAATTTGAAGTCATTAGGACTTTATCTAGAAGTTTCTGAATAACAAAACAAATGTCAAAGTTTCATGTCGTAGGAAATTTAGCTTCAACTTGACGTCACAATTAAGGAATTTGATCATTGTCTTGCACGAAGTATAGAATTTGTGACGTACGAAGTTTCAGTCTATTGACGCGTATGAACCGTAAAAATTTGGTTTGCACGGATATAAAACCTTGAAAAATGGAATAGAACAGATAGGGAGACCGTGTTGCAAAATTTAATTTATAGGTTGTTATTTCTACAATGAATGGGAAAATATTGGGTGTATGCGTCTCCGACTTTAGAGTAATATTGAACAAATGAAATAAGTTTTAAAAGTTAAAGGACATAATTATTTACCGAAGTACGAGCATCAAAAATGAAGATAACCTTCTCCCCAACGCTTTTGAAGAAAATATTGATTGGAAAAAATGTTTAGGAGAATTGCTCACTCTTCTCCTAAACAAACTGATCCCATCCTTCGTATTTCCAGGCGCATGTGGTTTGCCCAACTCATAATTCAGCGTGTCGGTTTGCCTAATGCTTTCGACCGAGAGGTTCGTGAGTTCGACTGGCTAGCCGTGGCAGGGCCGACGTTGTGTCTTGGGAAACATTTACACGGATTTCCTCACTCCACCCAAGTGTTAAATGGGTACCTCGCTATAGACAGCCGACAGATATTCTCAGATGTTGTAATGCCAGCTTGCCACTGAGAAAGGTTTCTGGATTTGTTAAGGTCTTGCTGGCGGAATTAATGCTGCATTGTAAAGGTGCATTTTGAGCACTTAAAGTGAATTAAGGCCGCTATAGAATCCCAATTCATTATTAATATTATTATAAGAAAATTTGTCACTGTTCGGTTATCTTTAACATTACATCAACTACATAAGAGTGGCTCCTTTTTTCACAATGCAAACCTTTATTTTACAGTCTGACCTACTTATAAATGAGGTAGACCTTTAATTTCGAAAAAAAAGCAATTGTGAAATACTTGCGCATTTTCCCGGACGGAAAATATGGAGAGAAATTGTTGTTTCTCGTTGTACACGCCACTTGTCCCCAGTCATCTGGTTCAGCGCCAAGCCATATTTAGGGTCCTCCGGAATTTCGTTATATTCTCCGTGTATACTACAGAAATCTAACAAATTAATAGTCGTTTTGTTAAGTTGAATACTTGTTTTTAATTGTTTCTCTCGCGGCTACTTAAATTGGCTTGACTTGAGGAGGTTTAAATTTTCCAAAAATTCAATCTACATTGCATCTCTCCAATTAGAAAGCTCTCTTGTTGTTAATAATAATAGCATTTTTGTTTAGCTTTTCTGTAAAATTAATTTGGATATAAATCATACACGGTTACCAGTTTTGTGCACCAGAGCGCATTTTAGACAAATTATGTCTCTTCAGTGTGCTCAAACCGAAATATTGGAATCCGAAAGTTGAAATTAACACTTTTAGAGAAAAGTGAACAATAAAGTGCCAAAGACTGGAGTCAAATACTTCGAAGGACAAGCTATGCCTGAGGGAGATAATTAAATTCGTCTCCTTCTACCTATTTTTGGAAATATTGATTGTTAAGATGAAGAGTTACGAACCTTTGAGTTTCTATCGATGGTGGTGCCTTAACGTTTCTGTGCGAGAAACAGAAATTACAAACACCGATATAGGGATTCATGTATCTTAGGGAAACAGTTATGAGGATTATTGCCTGGCCCCCGTAGAAACACTAGTCGATGGCTCTAGGTTATCCAACCTTGTGGCGTAATACGAATTTGTTCTCAAAATGTCGCGCTCCTTCTTTCATTACTCTCTGAGTTTTTGACATCATACGGGATCCCACTTCAATTTACCCAATCAAGCCAAAGGATCCTGACGGGCGAATCTCTGGTTCGACGAATACATACTGTTCCTCTACTATCTAGATTTTGATTACAGAGATTCTCCATCTTTAGCCCTAGAGTGAGACATCGCAATGGATCCCTCGCGGGCCCCTTATTGTGACAGGTCCGACAAACGGCGCCCTCATAGCTCTCTCCCTCTGGCTGTGCTTCCAAGGGTTTTTTGTTGGCCCACCTTCTTGTATTTTTAATTCTTATTTAGGACATACAAATTTGAACACTGTTTCCTATGCACAAGGTTTGTGGGCTTAAATTTCTTTTGAACAAGACTATAGATAAATTGGGGCGAAGTTAACATTGTGTTATGAATAATTTAATATACAATTGTCGAGTGTAGGGCAACTCGGACTCCAAACCAAAGTACGAACGCAGCAGGGACAGGTTTCATGGAAGAATAAGCATCTTCTCTGCTGACCTAGGATACCGTGCTCGCGTGACAACGTCATCCTTCCTGATACAGAAAGAATAAAAACAGTTAACAGGATTACCCGTCGTCAAATCTAGTAACGGAAATCACAGGTTTATGAAACAAGTGTATAAAACAAATCAGTCAACATTGACTTCCAGCGCTTGCTCTCTCAAGTGTGCTCCGCAAACATTAAGGTCATTATAGCGACCGTTAAGTAATTGTGTTGAAGAATGTAACTTCAAAACAGAGATTTGACCTCTTCCAAATGTTCTAGTATAACTCCAGCTACTATAACGCCTCTTGTCATAATACCGTTGGTCGGCCTCATCGTACGTATTTCGCGTGGTGCGCTACCTCTCAAAGAATACAAACACAATACACTGATTAATAGTTCAACTCAGAGAGTAATATAGATCTACAGACTGTGATATATATCTCTAATCTTTTAAGTGCTGCGAGACCTCGCCCATTGTCGCGCCACAAGACAAACCTGGACCGGAGAATTCATATCGACATATTTGGCTCTCTAGTCTTCGTTCATGCGCTTCCAATTTCAACTCTTCAAATTAGGTCCTCTCGGGGAGCTTCCCTAAGCAGTTTATCCGGCATATAATGAGCTATTCTTCCGTGAACGGACTCAATTTTGTCGCTGTGTGCACTCTGTCGCGTGCATTCAAAATGGGTTTCGCGTATAAAATGGCGAAGTAACCACAAGTATTAAACGTTAATTCATGTCCAAAAAAAAAACATACAAAATCGAGTTTGGGCAACACGGACCATTCGACAAAAAGCGAAACAGGATTCAGGTGCCAGGGAGGAGTTAGGAATTCCCTCTGCTGACGCGTCACACCCGCCGTGAGCCCGTAGCTCGAAATCAATGTACAACGGGCACATTACCCGTATGTCAACCATGTAGGAATTTAATGACTTTCATAACAACTAGGTAGAAAATTATTCATAATATATCACTCCATGACTAAGTTTGGTGAGCGTGTATTATGCTCACGATTCGCAAACAAACAGGTGGATATAGTCGAGCGCCTAGAATTATGTGTGAATTGGGTTGTTCGGACTGTTCCATACCTAATAAAAGCACACAACTCATTCTCCACGCCTGCGACACTTCTCTAATTCCTTGTTACGTATAAAGTGCCAGTGTTGCACTCACTACGCGATTTATCAATGTATCCATCACTTGGTTTTAAAAAAAACAACAAAACTACCAATACACGTGACCTACATTAGGGTCAATCAAGCGTCTTGACTATATCCCGATTCTTATTCAAGTTTTATTATATTTAATTTCTGCACCAAATCAGTGAGCCTCGCCTTTTCGTAAAAAAACAAACCTTGACCAAGAATCATATAAGCGTATTTATGGTTCAGTCTTTGGTACTCCATTTCAACTCTTCAAGTTTTTTTAATTTATATGTTCGGATTCCAAACATTTTCGGTACGCATGTTCATCCACGTGAAGGGAAATAATTTTTTCGAACAATGTGCATTACATAAGGGCATTGTTGTATCCTCGTATTCTCTCTTAGTTGTTAGTGAGAACTTATATAACCACCTATGCTTATCTCATGTAACATGTCCAGCAGTCGCTCATCTCCGTGCCTTTGAGAGGCTGAAGCGTGTGCCCCAACGCTCTGAAATCGCATAGCTCTGGTCTCGCATTCAGTGTCTCGCTTGCTCGGCAAGTGCATATATTCCTTTCATTCGTGGGGGTGATACTTCATGATTTTCGGATTTCCAACATTTCCGCTCGCGCGCTCTCTCGTCGAGTTCCCATTAAGAGTAACCTGACTTTGTCGAAATGTGCATCTGGATGCGCTATATTACTAAAAATTGGTGACCCCATCGTTCTCATATTTTGAGTGATTGAGAGTGCTTTATGAGGCCTAATAGATAGTGTCCTAATTGGTGCATATAAGCCCTTTTCACATCTCCTCGTGATATCGCTTAACGATCTGTTCCGAACCACATTTACCTGATCACCGAACACTATCTATCGTAGGTCGCGCGCTCTGTACCCATGAACATGTACTCGAGATACACATGGGCGCAATAGACCTACTGTGCGTGGCTCACTCGCGTTCCTCATCTGGTGGTGTTCCAGGGGTTCCTCCCTTCTCTTGTTTTTTGTATTACATTAGACTTACGAGACTTTGATCACTGTTCGTTATCTTTGCCGTTACATTAAGGCGAATTAATCATCCAAGGTTGACGTTTTTGTTTTTCTATCTAACATTAAACATCATGCTGGGGACTGGGATATAGATAGAGTGTGGAATCGCTGAATTATTGCATTGCAATATAGACAAGAGAAGGGTTCCAGACTGTGACCTGACCCATATATATTCAAACTAGTCGGCATAACAACATACTCCCGAAACCTGCTGAACTATATTTATACAGAGAAAGACCACAAGAGGCATATTTATTTATTCTCTCTCTCGATTTATACGTTTAGATCAAGGCGAATTTGGCTCTCGACTTGTCAGTTAATATACAACCTTAGATTTTTGTGGACTCGCATTGCCATATATACCAACAAAACAGATCAGTGCGGTCAAGTACCCCATATCACTAACAATGATAATAATGCAACATCATCAAATCATAGCATCGAATGGCGGATCACATTCTGAACGAGGCATCTCCCAGAGACGCTAATTTTGAAACGCTCTCGCTCTCTCATTTAAGTGTGTAAGTTATTTGCACAAGATGTTCTTGTCGGTATGTTAAAATCAACATGCAGCATTCAGAGTTATTTTACAAAGTTCACTCCTGCACTTTTGACTCGCAGTCGCTCTCAAGTCATATGCTCCAGCATAACCCATTTGGGCTCGCGAGTGTTGTGCAGAGTGTGCTCAGAGCTCTTCAGGGATCATATCAAATTATAATCATCTCATTCACCCAGGTTTGTAGGCCTCAGTTGCTCTTTGGTGTGCGCAAACGCCAAATCTGACATGGCCACGACACGGTTTATGGAATTTCCACACTCCCTGTGCTCCCAATCTATTTAAAATCCGTGCTTCTAAACAATGAACCTGAAAAATAGCCAGTCAATATCCAACAACGCCAGCAGAAAACCAGTGAAGCGTGAATACTGTGAGTATAAACTCACAAAGGATACCCCCGCTCCAACCACATATTTCACAGAGCTCGTCGTCACGCAAGCTTGAACAAAGATCTATGGCCCGGACAACAAATGCATGCTTTTAAAAAAATAAAAAAAAGAAAAAAAAAAAAAAAAAAAAAAAACAACCTATTTAAGTTTGACCTTGATAATCATAGGTCAAGGTTTATACAGAGAATCATGATTCGCTCTAGGTGACAATATCTTTATGCTCACTGTGATACACTAACATTGCAAATATAATCCATGTTACAGAGATACTTCATGGTGCATACTCTCCTCTCCGCCTCTTGTGGCGCGAAAAAGATTACCGCAATGGCTCATGGCTTCACAGGATCCATAACCAGTACCTCTCGCTCTCTCGCCTGATGCAACGTAAATCATCATCCTACTCAAAATATTCGTCACCAATATAGATAGATATAGAGATAGACGATATCTCGCCTCCAAAGTGGATTTCAACACCAAGAAAGTACGTCGCTGCCTTAGACACGAATCAACACACGCAGACGGACAGACAAACAGAGTACATGGCCACATTGTCTCATGGTGAGCATCCATGCGCCAAATACAAGGATGCATATGCAAAGAACAAAGAAGTATGGCCCCGGACAGGAATTTCATGTTTTAAAAACTAAATTTTTGACATGAGGTCAAAAGTCAATACAGAGGTCATCAATATACCTGACACATCGTTCTGTGATTGCACTCATGTGCCAGGTATGGTATGCCTACCTCAAAGAACAAAGAAGTCTTAGGACACGAATTCATATTAAAACTGATAATTTTGGAACCCCTTGAGGTCAAAGGTCAAGGTCCTACACGATGGTCTTCAATATACACGACACACTCGTCCTCATTAGTGATACACCTATGTGCCAAGTGGTATTGCCTACCTAAAAGAACAAAGAACGTATGACCCGGACACGAATCTGCACACAGATGGACAGACAGACGACAGACAACAGAGTACATGACACATCGTTCTCATGGTGATTGCATCCATGGCCAATTACAGGATGGTCTATGGCAAAGAACAAAAGAAGTTAGAGGCCCGGACAGTGAATTCATGTTAAAAAACTGACAATTTTTAACCTTGAGGTGGAAAAGTTCCCAAGGTCATGACAAGAGGTCTTCATATTTACGCCGACACATCGTCCTCCATAGTGTTTACACCCATGTGCCCAATATGATATGCTACCTCACTGACAATAAGAAGTTTATGGCCCGGGGACACCAATCTTGCACAGACAGACGGAACATACAGACAGATTCCTATATACCCCCCCAAACTTGTTTGCGGGGTATAATAATGTGTACGTGGGCTGGGTGGGTGGGATAATAAAAAAGTTGATTCTTATATACAAATTCAAATTATGCACCACCCCAAACATGTATTTGAACCTACTTGTATCACGAATAGATGGGTGGGAAAATGAGGAATCCGAATACACCCCGGTTTTTTATAGTGCTATAGCCCGCAGGCCGAACCCGACGAAATCAAACCCGTTTTTCTTCGTTTAAAATCTTAAAGTCAATCGATTTTATATGCATTAAAATAGATGATATTATTCTATACAGAGAAAGACCACCAAGCAGATATTTTTATTTATTTTTATTTATCTTTTTGAGCGAATCATTTGGCCGTGGCATATTCATGATTTTGGGGAGATGCCATTCAACACAAACACATGGGCAAAACCCACTCCAAAATACAAAATCAATGCAACCTATCATCAAATCAAGCACAAATCACATACAAATTTGCATAAACTTGACCACCCGGGTAAACCGCGGGGAATGGATTACTATTTATTGGATTACTTATTTAATGTGTGCTAAAGTTATTTTGGAAGAGTGCTTGTGTAAATTCAACAATTCAAGCATTCAGCAGTTATTTACAAAAGTTCACTTGCATTGAAAATGCACAATGTCAATTTACACATCCAGCATACCCCATTGGGCCATGTTCACATTTCAGGAGTTCACAATTCAAATTCACATCATCACCAGGTTGTAGGCCTCAGTTGCTTTGGTGTGCGCAAACGCCACATGACAGCGGACACATCACATGGTTCGCCGTCATCCCAAACATGGGGAAGCACCCAAGCACCGAACAACCCACAGACCAATACGCCATTTTTTGAAATCAATGGCATCAGGGTATATAAAACCCGCCCCCAGCCAAGAATGCAAGAATCAAGGCCCCTCTGTATAAAAGTGTTGAGGAAGATGGAAAATTAGCGTCATTTAAGATTTAGCCTCCAAAAATATTTTGGATCAAACTTTGGTAATATGACAAATAAGATTCCTTGCTTACATTATCAAGTTCCTTAGGAATCGGATTCTTAGTTGCACTGATAAGATTATTAATTGAGGAGTTAGGTAAATTTATAATTTTGAAGGGGGCAGAACTCACACAAATAAGGGGGTCAAATTCCCTTGGTATTAATTATGCATCAACATCAAGCATTCAGATTTATTAACCAAAGTTTCACTGCATTGAAAATGCACAATGTCAATACACATCCAGCTACCCCATTTGGGCCATTGTTTTCACATTCACGGAGTTCCACCAATTCAAAATATAGCTTGATATTGATTAACCTGCTACATGGTGAAGTTTTGTAATCGGATTCAGTAGTCTTCAGGAGTTGCGCTGACAAGGTTATTATACGAGGCAATTTCAGGCAAAATTTCTAAGTGAGGGGCATTACTCACACAAATGGAATGGATTCAAAATTCCCTGGTAAAATGCCTTATGTAACTAGCATATCATTCCTTGCTACGTGTGAAGTGAATTGTCAAATAAAATGGGGTCAGTAGTTTTGAGGACAGTGGGCACTAAGACAAGTTAATTTTTTATTTTTGGCTGATTTCGAGGCAAAAATTTATAATTTTGAGCTTCCACATCAACAAAAATAAGGAAGGATCAATTCCCAGTAATATGTCACATAACAAATATGAATATCATTATGCTTGTTACTAGTAGAAAGTTTGTCAAAATTAAGAGATCAGTAGTTCAGAGGAGTTGCCCTGACAAGGTTATTTAAGAGGATTTAGCAAATAGAGACCCTCGGGGACTAATAATCCACCAGAAGAGGCCTCGACCCAGGGGGTCATATTTTAAATCATATACGGTACCAATTTTGATGCGGCAGATGCGCATTTCGACAAATTATGTCTCTTCATTGATGCTCAAACCGAAATGTAAAAGTAACTTTTACAAACAAAGACAATATTGTTACTTGCTTTATCAGCTGGTACTAGCACAATGTTTTTATGTAGTCTATGTAACTAAATAGTATTCATTTTCCCCGCTAAATCGTTAATACGGGATTTTAATAATTTCCGAATAGTTGTGATCCATTCAGACAAAGTGTCAAGCTCCTCTACCTCAGATTTTGCCCAACGCCTGGCGTATTCTTCCACATAATTCATGATAATCTTATTATGTCGCCATTGAAATGAACTAGTTTCTCGGAATTTAGGACGTTTTAAAATAAGGGACTTAAGATCCTTACTTTGAACTGTAATTATATTATAAGTAATAATATGAGCAACGGGACTATAATCAAATGAGAAAGATTGAGGGATTTCGTTTTAATTGTTCAATCTGAGGGAGAGGAGCTTGCACTATGTCTGAATAGGGTCCCAAAACATGTAGTACACTTTTAATCATCCATAACTTTATCAAACCATAAGCAATTAAAAAGACATTTTGTCAACATCTGGTGTATTAGTATAAATTTTATTTGACAAAATTTTGGGAAATTCTGGTAAATAATCAGGTAAATGTGATGTCATAAAGACGTTACCACATTTTCAAGATGGCTCCTTCATGTGTACAGCTGGTAGAAATTTGATATGTTTTTCCAAAGAATATTTTTTTTCGTGATTAATAATGTATGCTTGACAAAAAATTAAAGCCTCTTTGTTAAATGTTGTAAATTTCATAAATGCAATTTAAAACATTAAAAATTTACAACAGTTTAGAAGTGTAACATATGTTTTGGGACACCTTGGAATGTACTTTCAATATTG
>CAJDSM010041439.1:0-15494 GCA_903981925.1 Ostrea lurida | reverse complement strand
TATCTACATCGTGTCTTGGACATAACTCGCTCTTCTTGCCGAAAAATGCTCGACTTTCAATCCAGGGATGAACAAAGAACTGTCGTTGTTTTCTTGTAGACGCTGATTTCGTCGTCGGAGAATCAAAGCTGCAACAACAGCACTCAGTTGTTGCATCTGCAGTTAAATCAACATACTTTCTAATCTTATCGTCGTAGACGAAAATTATCAAAACCCCAGTAGCCACTCTTGAATTTCTAGACTGCAAACTTGGTTGATTGGCTACATCATCAATAGTAAGGTCGTGCAACCAGTCTGGATGGGTTGCACTTCAGATCGTGAGGTTGGACGAGAGGTGGCACAACCAGTCGTCAGAGTAAAATTCAGTTGCACGACCAATCGAGGGACAATTTGACCCACGATCCTGAACAGTTGACAGTACCTCTATTCGCGACTGGTCGTACGTCCATGCAAGACCTGTCTGCGACTATGATTCGCAGGTTTGAGGATTAATGCCTCAAATGAGCTACGAGACCCGTACCACCGGTCTACCATAGATTTTGCGTGGGTTTCGCACCACTTACGCGCAATTCTGCGAGCCCTGCACCACAGTGGCACCGACATTTCGGGGTCTGCGATCTGTTTAACGTTTTGTTAAAATACTTTTCGGGATCGCGGAAATCGTAGAAGGGGGTATAAAAAGTGGTCTGTAAGCTTTTTTGTAAACATACAATAAATGTTTTACCCGTGGGTACAGACATTCAATATCGAAGTCTGTTTTCGTGACTGTGATTGGTCAATAATTCATTGTCATTTTATAAATATTCATAAAAATCGAGGGTTTCACGCTGCTAATTACGCCCACCACACCCCTACTGATTATGAAATAATTTTTAAGCATGATGATATAATAAAAAAAAATCCTAAGGTTTTTATTAATGTCACGAAATGTGAACAATTTAATCATTCATATGTAGCATACACATGGACTCTATACGAGAGATTTGGTCACTTTGGTCTAGTTCGATCATCAACCATAGTATATGTCTAGTTAACTTCCGAGCCATCAATTGCGCATGTGTGGCTTGCTTCCGGACCTTCAGTGCGCATGTCTGGTTACTAAAGTTCAACATTTTGTAAACGTAGGTAGCTGTGTGGTAGACCAGACATGCGCAGTGACACCTCTTCCGTTTTGCACAAAGACAGTTCGATCGTACTATGGTTCATCTCTAGTTATTATAGTTGATGATCGAACAAGGCCCTAAGGAAGTCAATAGTACCGGAAGTTGTATGACCCGTTGTGTTGTCAATGTACGTAATGCTGAACTTATCAGTCCCTGTTACTTCAATCTCTACCCGTCCTTTCACATACACTGGCCATATTCCATTTGGAGGATACACACTAATCATTCCATGGGAACGGCATGTAGGGTCTGTGGTATACAGTGGCGATTTCAGAGCTGATGAGAACACCTCTATTTCTTTGGGTTCTGTGCGATCCTTCTGGCGGCTTTCTTCCACGTGGCTGATATTCACACCAATGGAACGCTTTACCCCAATGGCCAGCGGTTCGTCTACTTCGAAAAACTTTTCAAAGCAGTCATCTGCTCTTCGTTGTCCATCTTCCACAAAACTTTTGGATAGTTCGTGAACAGAGTGATCGAACTTCTTAAGAACAGCTATTCCATATGTGTATGGGCATACTCGAGTTTGGATAATGCTACTGTCGAATCCATATATCACTGCACCCTTCAATACAGCCAAGCCCGCGTCTAACGGAATCTTAATATCATATTCTGGAAAACTTTCTTTGAATATGCTTTGCACCAATTTTGATTCCGAGAAACCACCAACCATTATCAAAGACCTCAGGTTATGACACTGCGTTTCTTTTTGTAAAATATCCTTAACTAAATCTATTGTCTTTGTACAGATTTCTTTAAAATGTGTTTGGAAATAAGAATACTTAACGGAGATCTTATTGCCTTTCTTTGCAGTGACAATTTCCTCCAAATCTGCCTTCTCTATTGCATGTTGTAATATGGATTCATGGAGTTTAAATTTCTTCCCATACAGACCAACAAGCGTAGATGGAACTTCCAGTATAAAGCTGTCGTTTTCATATTCAGTTACATTTCTCTTTTTAATTTCAATTTTCTGTAATAGATCAAAGAAATCATCCATATTTTCCACGCAGAATTCTTGAAATAAAGAATCCCCAAAGAGTTTGACTAAAAGCTCTACAATGTATCTGTTGATTTTATTCCCTCCCCATGGTCCACCGGAAGCCTTGTGCAGATTCTGTATTTTCCCCGCGGATGATATTTTTTGCACTGTAATGTCGGATGTTCCACCTATGAAAAAAACTTAACATTACATTCAGTTATTGTACATATGTACATGATTGACAGGTTTTAATAAATACATTAAACTTAGTGGTAAGTCTTCCAGGGAAAAACATGTGTCCGCCTGCCTACTTCTAATTTCATTTGAAAAATTACTTCACATTTAAAGTATCATCATGGCAAAAAAGTATATAATTATAATTTTTTTGTGTCAGAATTCAGTTCTGTTCAAGTTTATCCAGAATGACAATGCATATTCTAACATGATGAATTAGATGAAAGTTGAGATATGTGACATGAGATGCCATTTGTGAGATTCTATATGAAATAAAGACATAATTAATTTTCAAAGTTCTCAGGCCCTCAGTCATTACTTTGTGACAAATTTGTTAATGTCAAAAAAATTAAAGTTGCATCAAACAGGAAGTGGACATGTGGGCAGATTGGAAACTACGGTACACGATACAGTTCTCCATTACTGATGCTTCTGTGCCAATTATCAGGAAGCTGGCCTGCGTGGTTCCTGAGAAAAATGTGACAGAAATTCAACCATGTGAAAAATATTCTAAGTTGCGTCAAACAGGAAGTGGACATGTGGCAGATTGGAAAACTGTGTTACACGATACAGTTGTCATTCTGATGCTCTGTGCCAAATATCAGGAAGCTGGCCTGTGTGGTTCCCTGAGAAAAATGTGACAGAAATTTGTCTATGTTAAAAATATTCTAAGTGCGTCAAACAGGAAGTGGACATGCCGCAGATTGGAAACTGCGTTACACGATACAAGTTGTCCATACTGATGCAATGTGCCAAATATCAGGAAGCTGGCCAGTGTGATCCTGAGAAATATGTGACGAAATTTGTCCATGTTAAAAATATTCTAAGTCGCGTCAACAGGAAGTTGACATGCAGCAGATTGAAACTGCGTTACACGATACAGTTGTCCATTCTGATGCCTCTGTGCCAAATATCAGGAAGCTGGCCTGGTTGTTCCTGAGAAAAAATGTGACAGAAATTTGTCTATGTTAAAAATATTCTAAGTGCGTAAACAGGAAGTGGACATGCCGCAGATTGGAAACTGCGTTACACGATACAGTTGTCCATACTGATGCTCTGTGCCAAATATCAGGAAGCTGGCTTATGTGGTTTCTGAGAAAAATGTGAGTGAAAATTTTGTGACGACGACGCTAGACGCAGGACGCCAGACGACGCAAGACGACTAAAGTGATCCCTATATGTCGCCTCCGCTAACGCAGGCAGGCGACACAATAATGTTATTGATAGCAATAATAATGTTCTTGATAGATGACAACGTTTTTGATAGATAATTGATCAAAATAAAGTGGCCGCCACGTGACCTTGTGCTTATCGCGTCACTTCCTCTCTTCTGCTTTTGAAATACACTCGAGGCAATAATGTATTCTACCATAACTTTGTCCGGAATTAAGAAATCGAACAAAGAATATTTATTATGATCGCAATCCTCCACATAACTGTACTAACCTCCTAAATCGACAACAACATACGGTCGCTCAATTACGAACGTAAGTGGTTCATGGCCTACAGTTTGATAGGGTGCACATGTGACGTTCTTGTAGTAGAGTGCTGCCGCTTCCGGTTCATAGGCCAGCTTAAGACGACCAGGACATATACCTGCCTAAAAAATTTAAATACGTATGATGGGGAAATAAGTTGGAATACAATAGACTTATCTTACAACTCCCAGCTTTAAACTCGAAGCAATGGCATCCGTATGGAAGGAATTTGGGATAACATCTCTACTTTTTATATGAGCCAGAATTTCTAATTAATGTATACAGAGAATATATTACTACATGTATATACCTGTAGATTTTTAAAAGAATTCACTGCGTATCAAATGAGAATCAATATCAGGGGCGAATACAGGATATTTTGAAAAGGGGTTCTACCATTAATTTTGGTTTTTAAAAAAAAAAAGGGGGGGGGGTGTTATGTTACGATTAATGTACGAGTTACGTTATGTATGTTTTGAGCATGCGCAATAAATAATTGTATTTAGACAAGTTGATAATGGCGTTGAATTGTCTGATTGATGTATCTTGAATCGGCCAGCATCCTGTAGCCATCCAACTATAACATGGTGACAGAATAGTCTAGAAGGAAAATACGATAATCATAGAAATACCCCTTCCGCAAACGAACTGGGAGGCAATAAATCCTCTTGAAGCCTGGAAAAAATTCCGACAGCATGTCGAGCTCATTTTTAGGGACTCCTCGCGGAGAAGCTTGAAAAACAGAAGATACGATATTTACTACTGTGGACAGGGGACAAAGGACGTGACGTCTTTAACACTTGGACTCTTACGGAGGAAGAAGGTAAATCGTTAGAGATACATTTCAAGAAATTCCAAGATTATGTGCAACCCAAGCAAAATCCAGTATTCGCGAGGTATAAATTCAACAACGAGACACAGGGGGCCCGGTAGAACAGAATATCACTAGTCTGCGTCTACTTGCTAAAGACTGTACATATGGCACCGCTGAGGATGAGAAGGTACGAGATAGACTTGTGTTCGGTACTAACTCCGCCAAGGTGCGTGAAAGACTCATAAACGAAGGGGTGCAACTCACTTTGGAAAAGGCAATACAGATCGCACAAAACTTTGAGTATGCCCAGCAGTAATTGAAAAACATGGGACCACTCGCTACGGAAACAAATGCATTACCTAAGGATGTTTCTACAATCAACCGAGGCAGACCGCATGCACGGGGACGAGGCAAAGCAAACACGCGTCAACAAAGATACACACAGGAGAGGTACACTGCACAAAGGACACGAATCGTGTGATGATCGCCGAGGACGAGACAACTCGCATCAGAACAAGTGCCAGAACTGCGGCTTTGACCACCAGAGAGATGCTGGATGTCCAGCAAGAGGGAAACAGTGTGGTAAATACCGGAAGTGGAACCATTTCTCCAAAGTGTGCAAAAGTGTTTGTGAAATTCATGAGTATCAAAGTTCTGATGAATATCAGGAAAGTGTCATTGATGTATCTGATCAATTTGATGGTTTATTTATCGATTGTATTGCAAAATCATGTACAAATGTAAAGAATAGTGAAGCATATGCTGAATTGAATGTAATGCATGCAAACGATGCTATGTCAAATAGCATTTTGAATTGTAAACTTGATACAGGTTCTCAGGTAAATGTGTTACCTATTGATGTATTTAAACGTATGCATGTACCATATCCACTCCGTCAAGCCCACAAACGTAAAGGGTATGGGGGTTCACTCAAGTGACTAGGGGTTTGTAGTCTTGACATCTACTGTAAGGGTCAACAGGTTCGGACAGATTTCCATGTAGTCGACCCATGGGGGAAAACTGCTCCACCAATCCTAGGGTTACCCTCTTGTCTGAACTTAGGTCTTGTTAAGCTAGTCGACTCGGTAAACCTAAGCACACCCTCTAAGTCACTTGACAAGAAAACTGTACTATCTGAGTACACAGATGTATTTACTTGAATAGGTCTATTCCCAGGGAAGTTAAGATTGAGATTGACCCAGGTGTTCAGCCAGTCATTCACCCTCCGAGACGAGTACCACAGGTCATATCTGAGAAGCTGAAGGTAGAGCTAGATAAAATGGAGAAGGCCAATACCATTACAAAGGTCAAGGAACCCAAGAATTAAACAAGGCTATTCGCGCCCACATTATCCCATGAAAACCCTCAATGATGTGCTACCTCAACTTGCTGAAGCAAAGTTCTTCACAAAATTAGATGCCCGTAGTGGTTACTGGACCCTCAAGCTTTCAGAAGAGTCAAGCTCATTGACTACCTTCAACACCCCTTATGGAAGGTATAAGTTTTTGAGACTCCCGTTTGGTCTTAAGTCATCCCAGGATGAATTTCAGCGTAAAATTGACGAATGCTTTGATGACTTACCAGGCCTTGTTGCCATAGTTGATGATGTTCTTGTCTATGGTAAGACTAAGGTAGAACATGGCACCCATTTGCGTGCTGCATTAGAACGATGCAGCGAGAAGGGTATCAAGCTAAATTCAGAAAAAAAATAGCAGTAGGTCAAACTGAGGTTGATTATTTCGGTCACATAATCTCATCGCAAGGTGTAAAACCAGACCCCAAGAAGGTCAAAGCCATCCATGAGATGCAACCTTCAAAGAATCATAGTGAGTTAGAAACTGTGCTAGGCATGATCACATATCTGGCAAAATTTGCACCGAGTTTGTCAGAAGCGACAGCTTCCATGAGAATGCTGTTATCGTCCAAATCCGAGTTTATTTGGGATGCTGCACAAGATGAGGCATTTGAAAAGGTCAAATATATTCTTATAAGGTCACCAAGCCTCATTCTATCATATTTTGATCCACAGAAGTACATAGTATTACAGTAGATGCTTCAAAGCATGGTCTGGAGCCACCTTACTGCAGGATGGCAAACCAGTGTGTTATGCATCTAAGGCACTGACTCCTAGTGAAATCAATTATGCCCAGATCGAAAAAGAAATGTACGCTATTGTGTTTGGATGCCCGTACTTCCACCAGTACATTTATGGTAGGAATATTACAGTTCAAACTGATCACAAACCCTTAGTGTCAATTATGCAGAAGTCCATACATTCTGCACCTGCAAGATTGCAGCGTATGATTTTGCAGCTTCAGAGATATTCCCTTAGTCTCGCACATGTCCCTGGTAAGAAAATTCCACTAGCAGACACTCTGTCGAGAAAGTATTTGCCCGATACTTTACCCTCTATTTCAGATGATCTTGAAGCCCAAGTCCATATGGTATCTAGCACCTTACCAATTAGCAATTTATATCTTTAAAAAATCAGACAGGAAACCACCCTTGACCCTCAGTTAGTCACTCTATCTAGCATTATCTTAAACGGTTGGCCTGAAAACATGGCTCAATGTCCATACTCAGTCAGAGAGTTTTGGAACTTCAGGGATGAATTGTCCATTTATGACCAATTAGTCACGAAGCGAAATAGAATAGTTATACCTAAATCTATGCAATCTGAAATGATACTAAAGCTGCATACCGGTCACCCAGGGGTTGAAAAAACCCTACGACGGGCTCGAGATTCTATGCTCTGGCCTGGTACCTCGCAACAAATACGAGATATGACACTTAGTTGCACTACATGTCTCACTCACCGCAACTCTAAACCCAGAGAACCCCATGGCAAGTTATTGTCACTGATCTATTTACATGGGACGACCACGACTTTCTCATTGTAGTAGATTATTATAGCAGATTCTTTGAAGTTTTCAAGCCTCAAGAAGTGAACAC
The DNA here is from genome assembly GCA_903981925.1 of Ostrea lurida. Taxonomy (NCBI): domain Eukaryota; kingdom Metazoa; phylum Mollusca; class Bivalvia; order Ostreida; family Ostreidae; genus Ostrea; species Ostrea lurida. Next base: position 7,871 of record CAJDSM010041439.1, on the reverse strand, counting down.
CACTAGCCAGCGTGTAATCACTAAGCTACTGGAGTCATTTTCTAGACATGGCATTCCTGAGGAAGTAGTGTCGGATAATGGTCCGCAGTATTCTAGTCATGAATTTAGGAACTTTGCCCATCAGTTGAATTTTAACCACAGTACCTCAAGTCCCAGGTATCTCCAGTCAAATTGAGAGAACTGTTCATGTAGACAGCAAAGAGAATGTTGACAAAATCCAAGAAGGATGGGCACAATTTGTTCTTTTCCCTTATTGCGTATCGTACTACACCCCTTAACATAGGTCTTTCACCATCCCAGTTACTTATGTCGTGCAAATTAAGGTCAGAGTTACCCATTCACCAATCTTTGTTGAAATCTCAGGTGCATAATCAGCATGATGTCGAACAATCTATGACGAATAACAAGGTCACATCAAAACAGAATTATGATATGAGGTCAAGGTTGGCTACTACTTTGGACAAGGGAGGCAGTGTAAGAGTACAGTTGTATTCAAAAACATGGACTCCAGCAGTTGTCCTGAAACCCCATAATGACAGGTCATATTTAGTCAAAACATCCAATGGCTCTGTTTACAGGAGAATTAGTAGGCAAATTTTTAGGTCCACAGAAAAGTATTCCATGGACAGGAGCCTGTCTGCAGATTGTGTGGTTTTAATGCAACAGGCATGTATGTTGTTCTGTTCCATGGAATTAGCCTGGTTGCATATTTTATATGGTTTTTTATGCAACAGGTTTTGTATGTTATTTTGTACTCTTCTTTTGTCATTTATAATCTTAATAAATGACCATTTTAGTTTATGGAGGACTTGCGTTATTTATTAGAGAGGCAGACAGGCATAAAAGGTATTAGATGACCTTAAAACCCCAAACTTCTTAATTTTTAACTCCAGAGCATACCATGCAGAAATATGTCCCTGACCCTAAACCAGACAGGTCTGACATAGGTTTAGTTGAACCCAATTCTATGAGTAATAACTTATCATGCAATCAACCCACTCACTCTGCTTCCAAGCCAGTACCATCTGGTCAATCCTATGTTACTAGGTCGGGAAGAGTTGTTAAACCTAAAGAGAAGCTAAATTTCTGAATGTTTGATATGCATTTTATTGTGAATTTATTTCAGGTTGTGACAAATGGTCACAGTTGTAAAAAAAAAACCAAAAAAAAAAAAAAACCTTGTGAATGACGTTTAAAAACTGTATTCAGACTGTAGTGACTTTTCTGTACTTTAGTCATTTGGTATGCTTGTGTATATTGGACTTATCTCAAAGAAGGGAGATGTTATGTTACATGTATGATAACTTCGAGTTTCATATGTACGAGTTATGATATAATAATAATGTATGTTTTGAGCATGCGCAATAAATAATTGTATTTAGTTGATAATGGTTGTCTGCTTGATGTATCTTGAATCGGTCAGAATCCTGTAGCCATTCATCTATAATAGGGTTCATCCTCAAAATGCTTTATTTTCATTTTTGAAAATTTTCTGACAAATGGAAGTACATGTATGGATCCGCCGCTGAATATAAGCGTCAGAGCTAGGAGTAATTTAAACAAATTTTTACATTGTCTCTTGAACATATTTGCCACGATTGCGTCAAGAAATACATGAATCTGCAAACATTTCTTGAAGTCCTATTCAAGCTGGAAATTCAAAGCTTCAATACATGTACAGTTAGTAAGTCTACGTAGCCATGTTAGATTATTGATCACTTCAAATTCAAACCCCACTAATTTCTGTTTCCACATGTTTGATAATACTTTCGAAAAAATGAATTTCAGTTTTGAAAGTACATGTATTTTTTTTTATTAAGAGGACAAGTAAAATTACTCTGTAATTATTGACCCAGCTTGAAGATTTTACGAGCACTTAGCATATCCCTATGGGTTGAGCCACTGACCCATATGTGCCATGAATTCCTTAAATTCGATAGAGGCCTCCATCACAACGATTTTATTAGCTCCTGACTATGTTAGACATTAAAGAAATTTTTAAAGATTGAATGCATGTTCACTCCTATTGACCTTTACCCGTAATTCACGGTATAATGAATTTCGCTTAAATTTCACACCAATATATTGATTCAAGTGTAACGAAAAAGATTTTCAAAGGGTTTCACTTTATGATCTACATTTTGTATTTACCCTTGCATGCTTCCTAATTCACGAATTTCATTTCCTGTCGCCTTCATCCTCACTGCATGCGAGATGTAAAGAATTTTAGAGATTGCGTAAGCTTACTGTTTCAGATTTTAACCTCTCCCGGCCCCCATCCCTACAATTCGATGCTAATCACCAACTTAAGGTAAATCTTTGATAAGAGTTGACAACGTCCAATCTACAAACCATGACAGCCGCTTCCGTCGTGAACTGTTTTGCAGCGTCGCTCCAGATTGCTGGTACCGTGACAACGTAGTAAATCTTATCCTCCAATACACCCGTATTTTTTGATTTCAGCATATCAACGAAATGCCCTCGGAGAAATTTTATAGACTCTTGAAATATTCTTTGAGCTGATGCGTATTTTCCATGAATGTCCGTAATCATAGCCTCTCTTGTCAAATTCTGAAAATAGATTAGTTCTTGAAAGTTTTATGTCCAGACAGTGTAATTTTGTTGTCATAGTGGATATAAGATTGTCAGTATTGTAATAAATAAATAAATAAATATATCAATAGAAACGATGCATATCCTTTACATTGACATCAAGGTAAAATGTACTATATTTAATTATAGATCATAATTACATAAATAGGAAGATACCTATTAATTTCAGGGCCAAAGACTAATATGTTAAGGTCACAAAAACATTGTACATTTGTATTTAATTGTATAATCGGCCCATCTTTTCCTTGCTACAGAAATGCTGTCAGTTGATTGCTGGGTCAAAATATCAAAGGGTCAAGCGCAGGGGCTCGTCATGAACCGACTCATATTTACCGTGACAAGGGGGAATCCGGAATCCAAAAATCACTACTCCAATTTCCATTCGTTTCCTTTTTAGCTCACCTGAATCGGAGGTTCAAGTGAGCTTTTCTGATCACCGATTGTCCGTCTGTCTGTAAACTTTTCAAATTTTCGATTTCTCCAGAACCACTGTATCAAGTTCAACCAAACTTGGTACAAATCCTCCTTGGGTGAAGGGGATTCAAATTTGTTTAAATGAAGGACCAGGCCCTTATAAAAGGGGAGGAAAATCACAAAAATAGTTTGGTGTCTAACAGTCATTTAAAAATCTTCTCAAGAACCACTGAGCCAGAAAGGGTTACACATCATTCGCGGGTGGACTCGAGACGGAGCATATATATGATTGGTGTTGCATCCTGTAGCCAATTAGAAAACGGCTTTTATAATCGACCGAAAACAAAGCAGGGGTCGGCAACATAGTGTAGAATGTTCGGAAATTCGTATTCTGTATAGAGGAGTAGGACCTTCATCATTTAAAAAATTACATGGAAAGCGCCTAGATGCTTAAAATGTGTAAATCAGAAATGTACTTTATATCTAAAATCTAGGTTTCATATTATGTAAATTATACTCTTGTATTTGAAATTGTAAATTTGAACTCTATTGTAAACGAATATAAAACTCTCTCATTTTTAAATATTTTGTGAATAATCTTCAAACCTTATCATACAGCTCCATTTTGAAGTCTTTGAAATAAAACCAATCAGTGTGCTCTTTGCCGGTTTCGGCCAATTCAGAAAATTTCTTGTTCGCCGTATGACCAAAGGCGTGAAAATTCATAGCGGGATCCAGCAAAATGACTGTTGGTGTCTTGTGTGATAATAAGTCGCTTTCCCACTGACTGGCGTAAATCTCGCAGCTATTGTTTGCCAAGGTTTCTCGTGGAGCGAAGGCATATCCGGAATAAGATGTCCCAATGTCTATAGCGCAAAACATGGTACAGTTCGCTGACATTTTTCATGCATATATCTAGCCGCTGTTTAATCGAAAAAGTCCTTTCATTAATCAAGGTTGATCCTTGAAATTGAATATTTCTCTTTGCTTACTTTCGGTTTGCTTGATAAAAGTATGGGAAGTCATATTTGACATTGTCATTTGATGAACGTTTTTGATAAAAGATATCTCATAATTTATAAGATATTTTATAATTTTTATAGGTATTTCATAACTATCATACGATATATATAAGACTTGTAAATTTTATCAGACATTTTATAAAAGAAAGCTTGCAAGATATCTCATACAGTGAAATGTTCTCGAGTGGGACGTAAAACAGTAAATAATCAATCAATCAATCTATAAGATACATGTAATTTCATAAATTTAAAAAAAAATATCTTGTTTGATATACAAGATATCTAAATAAAACTTTTGAGATATCTTACTAGCATATGTTTTATACATCTTATATATTCTATGAGAGATCTCATAAACTGTAAATTATATGAGATATCTTATAAAATCATCAGAATAGAAGATATATCATTTAAATTACATGTAAATAGGACATCAATGCAAATTGGCGTGGCATATAGTCCAGGCGATTTGTGCAGATTTTTTGGTAGAACTGCTCAAAAGGTGGTAAAAGCATGATATTTGACATGGTGGTAACTTTGTTCATTACAAATACATGTATTTTCAAAAGTGGTCCCAACCCGAAAATCAAAAATGGCTGGAATGGCAGCCATTTTGAAAAACGCATATATACCAAAATGATAAAGTCATATTTTGATCAGTTAAGAAAGTATATACTGGTATTTTAAACAGTATCCGATGGATATCTTCACACCATACATCAATTTTGAAGGGAAAAAAAATCAATATTCAATGGCGGCCATCTTGGAAAATCCTTGAAATCTAAGGGGGAAAACTTAATAGGCAAATAATTGCTCAGTTGATATGTGCATCATAAACAGGTGAAAAAGAAATAATAAATAAAGTTTGATATTAGAAATGATCACACAGTTACTCTCTGTCACAATTTCCACCACAATTGCATAGTACTGAACAGCTTAGTTTTACATTTTCTACGACAACCATTATTGCTTTTGATCATTGATTTTCGTCACCCAAGCACTACCAACAAGAAATCTACTTGTGTTTCATCGGGGGTCTCAGTTGGCAATTGAGACCCCACGTACTTTTAGTTTAAGTGGGGGATGTTAGGTACCCTGGAATAGGGGCGAGTTCAGAATACCCCCATGCCCTGTGACCTAGAGGTTTTAGTCTACCTCCTCTCTCCCATAGCGAGACATCAATTGTCTATGGTCACAGGGGCTAAGCAAGTTTTGATCCGAAACTCCTGAGTTTCGGATCAAAACGTGCTTAGCCCCTGTGTCTGTGGTTCTAAGCTAGTGAACCATGCATCTGATTTCTCGACAACCATTCAGGGATATGGTGGACCATCCATGTCTACAACAGTTTCTACCCAGTGCTATGGCGGACCCTAGATATCACTGGAAACCGGCCGTACATCACTACGCTCAGCCTGCCCAACCCGAAAGAGACGCAGGAATTTCTTCAGGCTCAGCAGCACATGAGCAGTTTCCTCTGTAGCATCTAACCCCTACCCATATGCCCTAGCTTACCCCACACAGACAGCGCCACTGATTAACGCCTATGTTCCTCTGACGCATAAGGTTAGATACAAGGATCTGCATTATGATGACATGGCAAATTGGAAATCGTTCTTGAGGATGACCCGCAGTTAAAAGTGGACGGAAGATGAACAACATGATCACTTCTGCTTCTCTCTGGAGGGAGCCGCCAATGACTATTACACGTTGCTAGTGGAGATATCACCCTACCTCAGTCTTGGAGAAATCCTGGGGAAATTCGACGAGACTCGGAGAGGTTTTGGGTCCTCAGCACAAGACATAACTCACCAGCTAAACTTGCAGTCATCCAGTCAAGCGGTAAGATTTTGAGAGAGTGGGAAGACCGCCAGAGCACATACTCACTTTGGCAACTCGGGCCCTGCTGCTTTTCTCTAGTGGGCTTCGGTTCTGCATACATTGTACCTTGTGTTTACCTGAAGGAGTGCCACTGGCACTCTTATTCCCCGTTCAAGCCGGTTTAGGATGTGCGCTCCATCGTTTCATAAAAAACGGGGTGGGGGTGGGTGGGGGTAATACATGTAGTTCGGTGCAAGTCACTCTTGGAATGACTCGCCCGCTAACCTAGCTAGCAGGCGCAGCGCGGGTATTGTGCACGGACTAGGTACATGTAACATTAGATGCATGGATATTATTGCTTTTAAGGTACCGAAAAAAAATCGGCTTCCAAAATGGCCGCCATTCAAGATAACCACTTGTTATATACCTTTTGGGCATTTTTAATGGTATACCTAATTGTATGTAATATATCTACAAAGTTTGATTTTAGTCAAGGCGTTGATTTTTATTTTTTAAAAATTCTGCATAAATAAATCTTATTATTAATTTTGCCGCATTCATTTCAAAATGGCCGCCATTTTGAATTTTTCAATTGGGTTCACTTCTAATATTTATTGGTATGATCTAAAGAAGATATGTGCAAAACTTAAAGTTGCTGGGAAAAGCTGAGTACCATAGACTTAAACATGTAACAGATCCACCCCTAACACCTAACACACTGAATTATAGGATATAAACGTAACTCGGGGGGGGGGGGGGGGGGGGGGGGGGGGGTCCGTTAGTGTGTAGAACGGAACGCCTGCTACCAAAAAATTATATGGAGGCATGCTGTGGTTTATTCTGGTTGTAATAGTAAAAGTATTAAATTCATAGAATATTAGGAATTAAGTTGTATATTACCTATGATGTTTAAAAAATGTTATACATTGCCCTCCCTAGTCTGTAAACACAGTGTAAGTCGGCCTTTTTCATTTTTAGGCATATGATTGTTTGATTGTATGTTGTTTTAGCCCCCCCCCCCCTCGAGAATATTTCACTCACATGTAGACGTCATCATTGCCGGTGAAGGGATGCAGAATTTATGCATGTGCTCGGCGCTTACGGCCATTGAGCTTGGTGGGATCTTTATCGTGCCCCACCTGCTGTGACACGGGACCTCAGTTTGCTGTCTCGTCTCTTACGGCAAGCAAGGGGTATAATCCGGAACTAAATATTACATACAGACAGATCCAAATAAATACCCCCGATTTTTGCAATTATATTTATATATGTTCTAAAAGAATATGAAATTCATTTTTTTCAGTCGAAAATATACACCTTTTTATTAGTTGATTTAAAGCCCAATTGACTCTCCGTAAAACATTCTCTTTTCTAAAATTTAAACCAAAAACGGGAAATCGTATACTGGGTAAAGAGTACCAAATCTTTTCCCATACATCTCAATACAATACTTTGAAATTGTCCATTTAACTTTATTAAGTTTAGACGAATGGCCGCCATTAACATTTGATAGTTCATTCCAAGTGCTGATAAAACAAAATGACAACAAGCATTCCGGCAGAATTGCATAGCAATATATAGTCCTTTACCGGTTACAAAAATTATTGAACCGCAACATTATTTTAATTTCATTCTGTAGGATACATGTATAGCATACTTATGGTAAACGGGAAAATTGGGGAGCCAGGATAGGAATGGTTGGAAATTCGTGAAATTTTCTAAGTCCAAGGGCTATAACTTGGAGACAAATGAATGGATCGAAACCAATTTCGAACTTGATCTGTAAATTGGTGTGGCAAAGCAATGTACCAAATATCAAATGAACATCTGCAAGCAGAGAGAGAAAAAAAATTCGGAAAACTGATGATTCATTAAATTTTCTAAGCCCAAGGGCCATAAGTTAGTGAAAAATGAATGGATCGAAACCAAATTCGAACTTATCTGTAACTTGGTACGGCAAAGTAATGTACCAAATATCAAATTTAATGAATATCTGCAAGCAGA
>CAJDSM010041437.1:438-10782 GCA_903981925.1 Ostrea lurida | reverse complement strand
CTGTAGTCAGAACAGCGGAACCGTGCGACAACGTGTAACTAGTCAGATAATTTAGAGTAAATACTTACAAGTCAACATGGTCAAATTAAATTTTTATGGTAAACCACACAAGCTGATCAGTGGGGGTACTTCTAGTAGACAAGTTCTAATCACGGTAACTCCTCGTGTTATGCAAAACCAGTAAATGAACGGCTGGCGATTTCACATGATTTAAAACGAAAATGGATTTTTGAAAATCATTGCACGATGGTATATTTAGGACGGTGGATTTTTCCCCCTAAAAATAGTAATGTCGTCATTAGGACGTATTATATTATGCACACGACTTATGGGTAGCTTTGTCATGTAAATCTTCTTATAAACTCCGTAAGCTTGTCACCTGAGGGGGTACTCTGAAAAATATATATTGGGGTGGGGAGTGGGGTGGGGGTTCGAATTCGAATGTATTCGCGAACCGCACCCCTTCCTAGACTGATTTTTTTGTTAATTTGTAACTCCATTCTAGACCGATATTCTAAAAATATATACTCCTTCATATAACTCTTATATGAATATGTATGTATGATTACACAGCAATTAGTAATAGTTAACAATTTTAGGAGGATTAAAAGACTGATTCCAGCATACCTATAGGTGATTGACCTGTATGTAACACCAAAGCCCATTGTACATTTGTTTTCAGGTTAAATTATACACCCCTTTATAGACAAAATCTGCAAATATTAAACCCCCCTTCAGCCACAATACAACACGTGATCCACGTGTGCCTTGCAGTCCGAACGTTGGTTCCCACTCGTACACTCTAAGTACACATCAACTGATCAATCACAGGGGGGGGGGGACCTTGTTTTGAATACAACAATGTAATTATAATAATTTTTTACTCACACGCACTGGTTTTGGCGTTACATTACAACAAATACACAATATATCTTATTTGTAGATGTATCAAATGCACGTGGTATATGTAGACATTACATACAACTTTAAAACTTTTTGTCTATCGAAAAGAAATGCAGAAGTTTAACAATGATTGCTATGCATTTACACACAACGGACTATTAACTTAAGACTACAAAATTGCACCATACAATGAACAATAGCTTCCCTCAGTATTATTTATATGAAAATAAATGAATGAGAAACTGTCGTAACTGAATGTTTTAGCACTATTACAATAAAGTAAAAAATGACAAACTTTTGAAAAGTAATTTAAACACCTTACCTCAGAAAAGCTGGCCCACAGAATGCCTTACATCGATGCCATATTTTGATAATTAAATTTTGTTGACAATGAAAAAAACATGCATAGAAGTATAAAGGTGTCCTTCTTGCTAAACCGCCGTGGTCTCAAGTGAGTGCAGCACGGACTGGCCGTAATTTAAATGTCCAGTGGACTGAGTTTTCAACTGGGGAACCGTGAAATGGGGCTCCACACAGGAGTTGGGTGTGTTCGATTATGTACAAAAAGAAAAATGTATATACATGTCTAATAAAAGACAAAAATAACGGGATTTAATTTGACAAATACCTCCCCTTTTCAAGAAGTACGAAGTACTTCAACCACACATTAAATTCCAATGAAATAAAACAAATCTGAATGAGATAAGATGTACCTACTACGTATTTACAAACGACTTAAATAGTCTGCGCCAACATTATCCTTGCCTTTGATGGCTTGGATTCTAAACCTGTAAGGTTGTAGGCTAAGCGCCCATCGCATCAGTCGCGGATTTGTGACCATTGATTTGTTCAAATACACCATCGGTTTCTAACACAATTGGCTACCGTATAAATACTTCTGAAATTCTGGATAGCCCATACAATAGCTAAACACTCTTTCTCCACTGTTGCATACTTGCACTCGTCACTCTTTCAACTTTCTACTAGCGTATGCAATGGGTAGTTTCTGACCTTGCTCCATTTGAAGAGAACTGCTCCTAGACCTTGATCCGAAGCATCAGTCTGAAGGGGAGCTGATGCAGCCATCTTCGAATCAGAACATGTGAAAACCTAAAGATACTGAAAATTTATGATAAGTACGCATGAATGGAAGTTTACTTTTTACATTAAAAAATGCATGTTCAATGTATACTCGACAATGAAATGCATCAATGAAATCTTTTTTTCAAAATAAAGTCATTTTTCAAAATTACTTCTGATGAATATTGGTTTTTATAGGCGAAGTTAATAATTACATGTCTGTTGCTAACAAACTTCAATTTCAAATGTAAAACTTACAGAGAACATAATAATCTTTGAAAGTATTTAGCGGCATGACACAGTTGAAGTTTCTCTTTTTGTCCCATAAGTATCCTTCAAACTGATAAAAAAGCTTGGAAATTATGATGGCACCCTATCGTGGAACAGATGCTATCTTCCGAAATTTTTTTTTACAGACTTAAACAACATTTGTGATTCAGTTCGTGAAGGTAGATATCAGACATAAATACGGCCGTTTCATTATATGCAGAATAAAAAAGTACCATCTGTCAGTTACAAACTGAAATAAATTATACCATGACAGACTGCTGATCTCTGTGTTTGCTCCATAGTCATTTTCATGACGTGAGGAAGAATTCTAATGTTCACATTTCAGCCATCATGGTGTGTGATATTATACGCCAAATTTTCTTTTATCAATAGTTCGTTAATTGGGAAACACAAGAACCGAATTATTTTCTGTCCTTTGACATTTATTACAATATTTGTTTTCATTTATTTTTAGATGTGTTTGATTAAAATAATTAGTCCTTGAACTCTTTATGCACTATATATTTGAAAGTTAAAAGTAGAACTTGGGCACGAAAATTGGAGTAAGAGGGCGAGTTTCCGGTTTTTGCAAACAACGGAAATACTTTCAACAACTGGTAGCAAATGTTTGATTTACGTGAATATTGTCGGTCTGAAGTCATAATGTGATTGCACTATTTGATTATTAATAAGATATATAGGACTATAGCAACCGTTTCTTACATGGACTTTAAAACTGCTTGTATCTTCTGAGTCTCTGTATAAGTCGACGAATAATGCTCCGAGTTATAGTTCCTTTTGTTGGGGAGATGAAATTCCCTGTTCATAGCTTGACCAGCCGTAACGTAGGACCATGACGGAATATGTCATTGCAATTTTATGTAATGTTTAGATTAACAAACCATGTGTTTTTCAACAAATCAAGTATTATAACAACGGCTATCATCAAAAGGGTGAAATATCAGCATATGTGAAATCAAAGTTATTAATTAGATATGTGTTTCGTAGTTCTTTCACCTGCCTCCTTACCTGCAAGGTATGATATAGTTAAAAATAGATATATTTCAACATTTTCACAGGCCATTGAAATTTAAATATCTGGAGCTTGAAATAGAAACACCCAGAGATCGGGAACTGTACTTTTTCATGCAAGTGTGTATTTATTTTGGAGCTGTTAGGTAGTGGCATTTCAAAACATTATTCAACTTTTGGATGTTAACTTTGTGGTGTTTTGAATAGACTCAACAGTAATTCTCAATATATCCAAACTATTTTATGAATTTTTTGGAATATTTCATGGTTTGCAGGAAAGCAGGGTTGATGTAGAATTAGGGGACTAATATTGCACAGTTACAACTTTAGGAATGTTATCTTTTACTTTTATTACAACAAACAATTACTATATTTTATAAGTTTTGTACTTCTTGGTTAGATGTTAAAACTTTTCTCAAAGCATCTTAAGGAGTAAAATGAATTTTGCATTGAGTCACTTCCATTGTCATTGCAGAATCCAATATGGCCGTTTAGCAACCCCTGAAGTATAAATACATCCTTGGTGTCTGGTAATTTCAGAATAGGACAGTGTGTCAAGGATGATTTGAGTGTCTGAAATGCTAATTCCTGACACTGAACCCATACACGTTTAGTACGGCAACCTTTCTTTGTTAAATCGGTCAGAGGTAACGCAATATGCGCAAAGTTTGGCACAAGACCAAGGAATGACCGGAATTGGTTTATTTTTTTTGGTAATAGGTCTTGGTGCTTGTTTGATCACTGCAGCCTTATCAGAATCAGGTTTGTTCATCACCGTTAATGTGACCTGGGCAATTCAATCTCGAGCACGCAATTGAGCATTTGCTTGGTTTAGCTGTTAAAAATTGTTCTCATCAGTTGGGAGAAAGTAGCAGGGACAGCCACTAAGCCAAAAGGCATCACTCTGAATTGAAACAACTCCTTTCTCGTCCTGAATACTGTTTTTGGTTTTGCAGAATTGGTTAACTGAACTTGTCAATAACCTTTTGATAGGTCGAATTTGGAAAAGTATTTATGCCCAGCAGTTTAGCAAGCATGTCGTCTGGGTCGGGTATTGGTTCAGAATCGAATACTGTTTGACTATTAATTAAGCAGTTTGAAGTCGATACAGAACCTATTCATACCATCTTTCTTAGGCACAATAACAACGGGGGAACAGAATGGAGGGTTCGAAGGTTCAATAATATTAATTTCTAACATCTCAGTTACCTCTTTATTGACTTCATCCTCCATGGAATAAGGTATCTGACGATTTTTGACTTGAATTAGTTTTTCACTTACCAATCTGATCTCATGTTGTAGAATTTGAGATAGTCCAGGTCTGTTCTGAAGAACATCATCATATTCGTCTATAATCTCCATCAACTGTTTACTGCCCTCTGACGACAGTATTGGGTTCAGGTCAACTTCAGTTTTGCCACTTACTTGCATTTGGGAATACTCATGTAATTGTCCCTCTTATGTTTCGTCATTCACACAGTCTACCACAGTAGCATTCACCACTCCAAATGCACTTTCATCGTCTGCAAGCAACACTGAAGCCAATTTTGTTCTCTCAATATACTTCTTGAGTAGGTTTATGTGAAATGTTTAGATCTTACCTTAAACGTCAAGCTGGTAGTCCACTCTTTTGAGTTTCTTTGTAACAGCAAATGGACCCCTCCACTGGAGAAGAAGTTTGTTATCAGTTGGTAGTAATATGAGAGCTTTATCTCCTACCTTGATACTCCTATACCTCGTTCGTCGATCGTAGATTTTCTTGTGTCTGATCGAGGATTTCTCCAAACTAGCCTGTGCAAGCTCCGACATAGATTGTAGTCGTTCCTTTAAGTTAAGAACGTACTGGTATGTGGTCTTAATATTAGGATCTCGAATGTCCTTTGTCCACAGTTCCTTCAGGATCGATATAAGACCACGGACTCCTCTATCATAAACCAACTCGAATAGCAAAATCCTTCTGTGGGATTTCTCGATAGGTAAACAGCACAGCACGTAGATATTTGTTCCAGTCTTTTGGCTTCTCTGAACACAATCGTTTCAACATTATTTTCAAGGTCCCATTGAAACATTCTTCCAATTCATTACAGCTCGGGTGGTATGGTGTCGTTGTCCATTGACGGAGACATTGGAGACGGCTTACCTTGGACATAAGTGATGAGGTAAACTGCGCTCCCATGTCTTTCAGCATTTCGCGTGGCACTCGGATTCTAGAGAATATATCCAGCAGAACGTCTGCTACTCTCTCAGAAATCAAGTAACCAAAAATCTAATGTTGCAGGGTTATAACGAATCTCGTTTAAAGTCCTCATTTCTAAAATTCTACGGTCGCTATAATGACCTTGTTTGCGATTACAAATCACTAAGTCATATGTTGATTGAATTGTTTCATACCCGTTGTTATTATGTCATTTTCGTACTAGATTTGACGACGGGTAAACGCCGTTTACTTTGTTTCGACTACGGGCTCCACGGCGGGTGTGACGGGTCAGCAGAGTTGCTTACTCCTCCATGGCACCTGATCCTGCCTTCGCTTTTGTCGGAGGTCCGTGTTGCCCTACACTCTCGATTTTTGAATATATGTTTTTTAGACTATGATTACGTTTAACACATGGTTTACTTCGCCATTTTATATTCTCAATAGTGGAAACAGCCACTGCTTCTGGATAACGGGTTAAGTAGTCCACCATCGTCAGAATATACCAGAATATATGAGAGTTTTGAACAAGTTGTTAGAAGATGCAAAGCTAGTCCACACTTGGATTTTTCAAACATCAGAATATAGGCTGAATGCTTATGATTATGGATATTGCCCATCACAGGCTCTTTAAACCACCGCGGATTACGGATAATACCCTTCCGAATCTTGTCGTCGCTTCCTTAAGCTGAAATTCACTAATAAAGGAATAGATGCCGTAAACATAAGCAACATTCTTCGTCATAAATAAATGTTCAGTCCTGTATTCCTGCTATTTTCAATTCAAGTCTCCACCCTGCATTTCCTACAAATATACTTCCACGATTGGCATCCAAGCTGTTTTAACTACAAGCAAACTATGCAGTGCCTAGATATTGAAAACTTTTATTACTTAATCCACCCACTTGTTCTTGTTCTTCTTCTTCTTTCAATTGCAGTCCAGCTGGACATGTCATTACAGGTGATGTAAATATAGTTGGAAATTGAGGATCTAAGATCACTTATTTCAAAAGGTCCCAAATTCAGATGAACCTCGGTCATTTAATTGGCAACAGAACTTCAATCTCCATTTGAATTCTGTCGTAGATTATGCCAGACGATGGGTCAAATATGAAAAAAGAAGAAGCTTGATACCTTATCAGAATGGATTAAAGTATAAGAAGGATTATTGAATCCCGTGTTAGACATGTACGGTACCAAAGGTCCGTACCATTTATCCTTCTCTGTTTCGTAAACCGGAAGTGATCAATGAAATTAGATAGGTTACATGAGGAATAATGTCTGGTTCCAGCAGACAAAGCTTGTAACAATATTGTTTTTGTCTGTAAGGCTCATTACTACAAACAGCATTTTAAACGAAGACTTGGTATTAACTCCACATTTTCGTAATCGTACTTCACTCCAACTGCCCTTTCAAAAGACGAAATTCTTCAAAATCATGCTTCAGTTTTAAACACATTTAATATCCCAGTCAATGGGAGGGAAGAATATGATAACTACCGTACTATACTGGATTCCAAAACTTCATAAAACCCCTTACAAACAAAGATATATTGCTGGATCTAGTAAATGTTCCACCCAGCCCTGTCTTTACTCCTCATCACGAAAAATATTGACTGCTGTCAGGAAGCAACTTCAGAAGTATTGTGAAACTACATATGCAGAAGTGGTGTAAATCAAATGTTGGATTCTTAAAAACTCTAAAGAACTTCTAGTGAATTTGAAAATCCCAGAACCCTTTCACCATATCAACCAACATCAAAAACAATATGACTTTTCAACACTTTTACACTACCATAACGCACGATAAATTAAAAGGCAAGGCTTTGTAACATTATAAACATTGTCTTCTTTAAACAAAAATGGATAAAGGAAGATATTCTTATTCTATGATCTAGCTCATTCCAAAAAATTAATTTTGTTAACTCCACTCTCGATTCTACACATCAAGTAACTCTGAAGTTGATATTAAAAGCAATGCTAGGAGTTCCTCATTTGACATATCTTGTAGTTTTAGGCAATCAGGTTCTTCCCAACAGTTGTTTGGAATTCCAATGGGCACTAATTGTGCTCTCTATTAGCTGACCTATTTTATATTCTTCATGAGGTCAAATTCCATTCAAAACTTCTACACACGAAAAGAAGAATCTCTACGGTGCCTTTAATTCAAACATTTCGATATATTGACGATCGTATTATCTATCATAACATTGATCCATTCATTAGTCGATTCAATATATCCCAACGAACTAAGAAAATAAGGACACCACAGAGTCTTCCATGTTGCTTTTGTACTTGATATTTTATTGAAACATTGAATGAACGGCAAACTAACTACTGCAACTTTATTGACAAACGGGACCGATTTTCAGCTTCTCCATCGTCAGAACTTCCCATATTTGTGTAGGCAAATATTCCATTCATCACCCTCATACGGTGTGTATGTCTCTCGACTTATTCGATAACGCAAGGCTTGTTTCTGGCGTATAATCAGTTTTTTGAAATCGAGGCCAAGCTACTTACAGACAAGTTGTTGTACTGCATGGGGTTTCAACAGACGTTAAAGGAGGCAAGCATTTCGTAAAATTCTATGGTCGTTATTACAATTTAGTTTACCAAAATATGACCTATCATTGAGTCAAATGCTGTCTGATGTGTTTTCATAATCAATTGTTAAGCCGTTTTTCAACACACTGATTTGACTCGGACTGTTCCGTTTACCTAGATCAAGGACTAATGGGGGCTCACGGCGGGTGTGACCGGTCAACAGGGGGATGCTTAACTCCTCCTAGGCACCTGATCCCACCTCATGTGTGTCCAGGGGTCCAGGTGACTGCCCAACTCTTGTTTTTGTATTATATATTTAGGACTTACGAGATTGATACCAACCTGTTCGTTATCTTTGCCTTTACATATCGATTACCTCGGTTGGTTATAGGATGAAGTGGACCTACCAAATCCACGGCAACTCGCCGAAAAGGCTCATCTATCAGAGGCATGCGTTCCAATGGAGCTTTGCTTACCTTGCTTTTGTGTACAGTCCATTGACATATGTCGCATGACTGGCAGAAACGACGCACGTCACTCTGTGTCCCAGGCCAAAAGAACTCCGACGTATCTCTGATCAGTGTTCTTTGTATACCTAAATGGCGCGCTAACATAGAGTTATGAGCTATTTTCATTACATGTACCTTTGCTCGATACTGAGAAGATGCCTTGTGTTGAGCATCATCCTGTAAAGTATACTCTCTGATCAGTAATCCATTTTTGAACAAGGAAGTATATAATCATATAATATACGTGCATAATCTGAATTGATGCCTAATTCACCTTGGACACAATGCAACACAACAACTTCTGCATGTTTACTTACAAAAACACTTTTGTAAATATGGCATACATTGTAACCACCCAGACAATCCAACTTACTGAGACAGGACTGAGTTTTTTCACATTTTTCTAAGGTCCCAGAAGTGGACACTTCCTCTACAATACAGGTAACATAGTGAGTAAACAAGAAACAAAAATAAACCACTCCAAAATACAGCATGAAAACGTATTTACAAAAGAAAATTACGTTTACAGTTAGGAATACAAATCAAATGGCGTTTCTACAAAAAAGATGTGGATGTCGCAGGTTTACCAGTTTTAATCTGTAGATCCAGGGTATCAATCAGTGGAGCATTTACGTGATGACTGCTATTTCAGTGCTGTCGTACTGGGCTGATATACCGGTCTGTTATCCCGGACTGTATATCTCGGGCTGTGTATCCCACTTCTGACAACACTTTGTCACGATTGGTAAAAGCTGGATGCACACTTCAGCCACGATACAACAAGTGTTCCACGTGTGCCTTGCAGTCCGAGCGTTGAATCCCGCTCGTACACACTAAGTACACATCGACTGCTCAATCACAGGGAGAGGACCAGTTTTGATACACACAATGTAATTATATTAAATTACTCACTCGCACTGGTTGGCGTTACATTACACAAATACACATTAATACACTTTAAACTTTTGTCTATCGAAAAGACTACAGACGTTCAACAATGGATTGCTATGCATTTACACACAACGGACTAACTTAAAGACTACAAAATTGCACCATACAATGAACAATAGTTACCCTTAGTATTAAATGCATGAGAAAAAGTCGTAACTGAATGTTTTAGGACTATTAAAATAAAGTAAAAATTGACAAACTTTTGAAAAGCAATTCAAACACCTTACCTTAGAAAAGCTGGACAACAGGATGCCTTACATCGATGCCATATTTTGATAAATTTTGCTGACAATGACAAAACCATGCATAGAAGTATAAAAGTGTCCTTTCTGCTAGACCGCCGTGTCTCCAGTGAATGCATCACGGACTGGCCGTAATCTAAATGTCCGGTGGACTGAGGTTTCAACTTGGGAACCGTGAAATGGGGTTCCACAAAGGAGTTGAATGTGTTCGATTATGTACAAAATGAAATAGTATATACATGTATAATAAAAGATAGAAATAACGAAATTTAATGTGACACGTAGAGCTCTGCCTTTACGCCAGCACATTGTTTTGTAAAAACAAAACAAAACAGAAGAAAAATTGAAGAAGAAAAACCGTTATGGCATAATTAGTAATTTGATTCAATAAACATAATACGCTGTTTCATGTTACTTAAGGGTTGCTAAACGGCCATATTGGATTTGCATGTACAATGAAGTAACTCATACAAAATTTGAATTTTTACTACTTAAGATGCTTTGAGAAAATAACATTCTACAAAAGTACCAAAACTGTAAAGATATAGTAATTGTTGGTGTGATAAAAGAAAGATAACATTCCTTACAAGTATGTACAGATGTGCATATTAGTCCC
>CAJDSM010041436.1:1690-14503 GCA_903981925.1 Ostrea lurida | reverse complement strand
GGGCCTGGGTTTTTGCGGTCTCATCCGAAGGACAGCCCGACAAGCAAGGGGTTTTAGGGGCCTATTCTTACCCAGATCCCAATGTAGTACGTCGTCAAACAAACAAGTGAAATCCAGCATACACGTAAAAACGTGAAAAGAGTTTACAAAGCACTTTCTAATATTGGTACGTTAATGTTACATGTATTTAGAAGCTTATCAACAAAGCACTGTCTGATCAAAAATAACTGCCAAAGGTAATGTAAGACTTATGTAAATTTGAGAAAATGAGAAACTGTCAAATGTTTGTTGAAGGAATCATAATTTTTTATCTGCTAAATTTGTACGTAAATATTTCATACATATAACAGAGAGGATAAGTTGCAAAACCTTTATTTACCCTTGGTTGTTACATATCGATCAATTTGATTATCAATGATATTCAAAGACAAGTTCTTATTCATAAGCAGCGTTTAAGACAGGTTTCAGCCCCATTTCTCCACAGTCAAACGTACACTCGCTGTTGAATTTCCAGATGGCATTTTAACGACAGCCATAAATATCTTACAATTGGTGAACTCTGTATTACAATGTCCCAGCATTCTTTTTCCAAAGGTGTCATTTGTCTACTCCTTGTAGCTTCTAGAAAGTACGGAATTCATCAGCAAAGAAAACAGGATAAAGAACATGAGCTTCTTCATGCTCACAATGAAAGAATTGCCTGCAAAAGGAAAATGAGTTAGATCTGAATTCACAGGTACCATAATCTCATCAAAAGTACTCGAAACAAAAGCAATTCCTAAAACAAGCAGCTCATCCTATAAACTGGACAATCATTTTCAGTAGTTAGGTATTGTATAAAATTCTGACAGTAAAGAATGGGCTCGCTCCGCAATAGAAATACAGTCTGTGATAGTTGATCCGGAAAATGCACTGTTAAAACAATAGATATCGCTGATGGAATAATCTTTTTACACAATGTACAAATGGTTTATAATTTGGCGAAAGAGCTTGTGCGGGCAGTCAATTTGAAATATTAACACAATAAATCCTTGATCATCAAAACGTCAAATTGCAAAATATCAAAACATACACCATGATATCAAATAAACTCTGTTTTCTCTTCGAAATATTCTAGTATGAATATATAAAAGTTCTCTTGAAAACAAGGATTACATTTCAGTACATTTTTAAATTTTCTCTAAATCTGTGACGGATTTGATGTATATGTACACACGTTGATAAAAAATTTTATTTTGGCGCTGCAAATGGAGAGAGAGAGAGAGAGAGAGAGAGAGAGAGAGAGAGAGAGAGAGAGTCTTTCTCTCTCCTCAAATGAAAATCAAGATTTTAATCTGAGTTCGCAACAAATTTAGTGGAATAATCTTAATTTAACAGTTTATGTCCCTCTTGCAATGTGTTTTAATATTAGAAACATTATTCACATATAGGATTATTATTAGAGATCTTTTTAGCGAAAACAAATTTGCATTACTTTAAAATGTCTTCAATGTGGCTGAAACATCTCATACAACGAACAAATATTCTCGGTATACAATACAGAGTTTTTATCTGGGCAATGAAGTTAGTACAGATACATGTATCACTCTAACTAAAATAAACAAATTTCAAAGACTGGTAGTAATCTGATGCTGTTGCTTTTTATATTGTTTTAAACGCAACATATTTCTTCAAAATAATTATGATATGAATCAGAGAGTCGTGAATAAATGTAATAAAATACTGTCTGGGAATTAGGTGCTTTTGAAGAACACTCATTTATCAGATTAAATGACAACTTTGATTATTTTTTACTCACTTGCTTTCTGTCTGATAGGGAAGCTATGAACAGATCACCCAAGTTGTCCACTGCTTTTGATCCGAAATATAGAGCGTGATGCTAAATCTGCATTAAATATACCAGCAGGCATATTTTATATCACATTTGACCATCCTCTCCGTTATTAGTAAAAGTTATTAATTTGAACAATAGTGTTTACAGAATGGCCGATGAGAGAGAGATGTTTAATTTCGGTTGTTAAAATTATCTACCACCTATACTATTGGAATGACCCGGGATGGTCGTTTATATCATGGTGTTATGAATACAATTTAGCACCACTAATCGCTCTTATTAAAATGGACGACTAATAATGTAGTAAATGCCGCTTGTGCATGTAAATAAGAGAAATAAAACAAACATTTTGGAAAATACATAAAATCATGATGACAGATTTGCAAAGTTTTAAAAATAAAGCATGGATTACATGTAGTACCATATGCATTTGATGTAGTGGTGAAACATTTGGGAAACAATGTGTTAAGATGTAATATTTCCGTAATTTGAAACAAAAGAAATATAAGATATACATAAACTTCTTAAAGCAAATATACATATTTACACAAAATTTTATTTCTTCTCTCGTTTACATTCACCAAATGGAATTGAAGTACTTTTATACACCTATCTAATCGAAAAGATAAGATTAAATGAATAATACATGTTTCAACTTTTGAAATAAGTATGACTAGGCAGTGAATAAGTGTGGAATAAGTGGTGCTAGGGAATAATGCTGCTTAAATCATTATATATTTGTGAGCAAAATCAGTTTGTTGTACTAAAATTATTTTTGTTAAACTCCACTCTGATTTCTACACACAAATACTCTGAATTGATATTAAAGCAATGCTGGAGTTCCTCATTGACAACTTTCTTTGTATTGGCAATCAGGTCTTCCAACAGTCTGTTGGAATTCCAATTGGCACGATTGTGCTCCTTTATTAGCTACCTATTTTCAAATCTCTATGAGACAAAATTCATTCAAAAGTTTCTACATGAAAAGAAGAAATTCGAGTGGTGGCCTTTAATTCAACATTTCGATATATTGACGACGTTTATCTATTAATAATTAATGATTTCCATTCATATGTCGATTCACTATATCCCAGCGAACTAGAAATAAAGGACACCACAGAGTCTTCCGTGTCTGCTTCGTACTTGATATTTTATTGAACATTGACATTAACGTCAAACTAACTACTCAACTTCATGACAAACGGAACGATATCAGCTTCTCCATCGTCAACTTCCCATATAGGTAGCAATATCCCATCATCACCTGCATTATGGGGTGTATACTCTTCAACTTATTCGATAAGAAAAGAGCTTGTTCTGCGTATGATCAGTTTTTGAATCAGGCAGGCTACTTACAGACAAATTGTGTTACGTTTAAAGGCAGAATTTCGGTAACTTCTCTGGCCGTTATAGCAATTTAGCTTACCAATATGACCTACCATTGAGTCACAAACTGTTCTGATGTGTTTCATAGCCATTGCTGAGCCGTTTTTCACACACTGTTTGACTCGGATTACTCCGTTTACCTGATCAAGACTATGGTCAACAGAGAATGCTTACTCCTCTAAGGCACCTGATCCCACCTCTAGGTGTGTCTAGGTCCTCGTTTGCCAACTCTTGTTTTGTATTCTATTCGAGACGTACGAGATTATCACTGTTTGTTATTTGCCTTTACTTACATATGTATCTTAATTTCATATTCGGTTTAGAAATGTATATTGTATTGATTATTTGTTGTTTTTCGTCCCGTCGAGAATATTTCACTCATATTGAGACGTCACCATTGGCCGGTGAAGGGCTGCAAATTTAGGCTATGCTTAGCACTATGCTTTTTAGCATGAGGGTTCTTTAGCGTGCCACACCTGCTGCGACACGGGACACCGTTTTTAAGGTCATCTCCGAGGACCCGTGACATTCTACACTTGTTCCGAGCGTTTGCAGTGAACTGTCACTACTGTGTTAACGACTTAGGTCTGTCGCGACCGGGATTCGAACACCCGACCTTCCGCATGCGAGGCGAACGCTCTACCGATGAGCCACCGCCGCGGTATGTAAGAAATACTACTTAATGTTTAGTAAACACCGGGGTTTCACTTCTGAAGGTTGGGTGCAACCATGTTTGCCTACAGTGATTTTCAATAGTTCTTCTGGAAATTAGAATATCAAAACGACCCAAATCTGGAATTCGTTGATATACACAAAAGTTCTAGAAATATTTATTTCTTTAGTCTACAAAACATTTTTTTTTAATTCCCAAGCGACATTAGACTTAATTCCAGATAATCAGTGTTTCTGGAATGTGTCTTTGCTCATTAATGCATCGTTTTCATTCAAAAGCTTCTCATCGTTCCTATAATTCCTAATAAAAAACAATTCCCAAGGCGAACGATAATCGAAATCGATTATGCTCTCTCTATATATTTTGCTTTCTTATGATAACGACCTCATATTTGAGAGTATTCTAATGGAACCAGAGGAATTTACCGGCATTTTTGGTCTTTAATGAATTAGAAAGGATATAACTTTGCTGTGAAGAGAAATGTATGGCATTGGTAGTGGCTTCGGTCGATTTATTCATTTCCATTTAAGACATTGGGGAAATATGTTGGCATTTATTTGCATTTAAATTTGTTCTATGTCTTAAATATTTCTGACGCATTGACATTCTATATAATAGTTTTTTTGTAATAAAGTACGTTATTTATGTACATTAAAAGATTTCCTTTTACTGTTCACATCGTCCATATTTGTTAGCTTGATAGCGGGATCACCATTTATAATATTTGACAAGACCATACATCAGGGTGTGCTTAAGTGTGCTTAAGTGTGAAAATGTTTTGTTATTCTAAATATAAAGGCAAAGAGAACGAACAGCGAACCATTTTGGAAGTCCCAAATTGATTACAAATCATGAGTTGGGCAAACACGGACCCCTGGACACACCAGAGGTGGGATCAGGTGCGTAGGAGGAATAAGCATTCCTGTCAAATGGTCACACCCACAGTGAGACCATTGTCTTGATCGGATAAGTGGAGTAATTCGTAGTCAAATCAGTGTACGAAAAACGACTTAACAATTGCTAAGAAACGCACCAGACATCATATAACCCAATGGAAGGCGATACTGGCATCGTCATAACANATATAACCCAATGGAAGGCGATACTGGCATCTTCATAACAATCATCGAATTTGCTAAATGCTGACTTTAAACGTATCTCTTAAAATCCCTGCAACAACGGCTTGTTTGTAAGTAGCCTGTCTTGATTAAAAAACTGATCATACGCAGAACCAGTTCTTGCGTATCAAATAAGTGGAGAGACATACACATCAAACGCAGGTGATGGTGGAAATTGCTACGGAAATATGGAAGTTGAAGATGGAGAAGCTGAAATCGTCCCGTTTGTCATGAAGCTGAGTCGCTAGTTTGCCGTTAATGTTTATGTTCAATAAAGGACATAGCAGACATGGAAGAATCTGTGGTGTCTTTTATTTCTAGTTTGTTGGGATACATGTATATTGAATCGACATATGAATGGAGATAATTATTATCAATATATCGAAATGTCGAATTAAAGGCCACCGCTGGAGATTTCTTTTTTGTTTTTTATGTAGAAGGTTTTGAATGAGTTCTGCCTCATAAGAATATAAAAACAGGTCAGCTAAAAAGGAGCACAATTCAGGCCCACATGTACAAGAATTCCAACAGACCTGATCACCAAAAAACTACAAAGATATTATCAATAAGGAATTCCAGCATTTCTTTGATATCAACTTCAAAGTACTTATGTGTAGATAAGATTACAAATGGTCGCGTATCACTAATTATCCTATATTTTTAAGTTTCATAGCGAGATGATGCTTGTACAGTACAAAAGAATGAATGTACAGATAGAATTGAATCCATTTCTCCTCCCAAATAGTCCCAATTCAGAGTTTTATAATATATAAATTCGCAAAGTAAACAATGTGTTAAACATAATCATAGTCCAAAAAAAACAAAAACATATATACAAAATTGAGTGTAGGGCAACACTGACCTCCCATAAAAGCAAAGGCATATTATCGTCAATTTTGATAAATTGTCGATATACGTTTCCATATTTCTAAAAGCAAAGTGATTGCAGTCTCAACCAGCTGCCACTTAATCTTTGTCATACATTCACTCGCCATGTTTTTTTGTATGTGCATGTTGCGAAATCGTAATCATGCACATTTGTATTAAAGTATCATGTATAGAGAATATTACATACCAAAATCCATATCATATGCCATATCAGCCCGAGAGGACCTATATCAGCCCAAGGGCCGAAGGCCCGAGGGCTAATATGGAATATGATTGTGCGATTTTGGTATGTAAATTCTATTTTTTCATATAACTTGGCAGTGGATATGCAGAATCTGGCATGGCCTGATATGGATGACGTCACAATCACCCATATCTGCACGCCGTGCAAAAAAATGCAATCCGATATCTGCACGCCGTGCAAAAATGCATATCTTACCATAATGGAAAGTACGTCACGGAAGACAGGCTTGTTAGAGTTGTAACATAGAAATGCCTTGCTTTACCACGGTTTATTTTAGCTTGACAGTATATGATAAAATAGAATATTAAGCCCCAGTCCACTGTCACGTTTCGGGCATCCCGTTTTACTACGTTTTAAAAACGTAGCAGCACCGCTATATACGTAAGGAAAACGTATCGATGCGTAATGAAACGACTATATACGTGGCTATACGTAGATCCAATCCCTCATCAGATTTCCGTTATAATTGGTCTGCACAGTTACAAACGGGGGCAAAAAATGAAACGTAAATATAAACGTAGAAAAACGTACAGAAACGTACACGATACGTAGAACATGCGTAATGAAAGCGCAAACTGAATTGCGTAGAGAAACGTGAGGGATTTTCTTTGTTACTTTTTAAAATACGTTTTTCTATGGTATGTGTAACGTTTTGATAGGTGTTGCACGTATATTGCACGTTTTTAGGACAAGCATAGTCAGGTTTCATTACGTCGTGAGGTATTATACGTTTGTATACGTCTCGTCAAAGTCACAGTCCCACTGTCACGTTCGGCATCCCGTTTTACTACGGTTTTAAAAACGTAGCAGCACCGTATATACGTAGGAAAACGCATCGATGCGTAAATAGAAACCTATATTACGTCACTATGTAGTGATCAATCCTTCATCGACCCCTATATTTATTGGTAGACAATACAAAACGTGGGAAAAATGAACGTAGATGGGACGTAAGAAGAATACACGATACGTAGAAATGCGTATAAAAGTAGCTGATCGTAAGAAACGTGATAAAAGGTTTTATTTGTTACGTAGAAAAACGTATTAATAGTGGGAAGACGTAGTGGACCGTTTCAACCTACTAAAACTTAACTATACGGGATAAAGGTACAGTGTAGTCCTATACGGATAAACGTAGTCTATCTGATGAAAGTCAATACGTGATAAAACGTATAAAATCCTAGTAATAAGGTAAAATGATGGTTATTAAAAACGAAATCTAGCATACATGTAAAACGATAAACAACGTAGGAAAAACCTAGTAAAAACCACGTAAACACGTACCAACAATTTTAAAACGCGGCAAATTTTTTGCGATCAACGTGCGTTTTCAAACTAGTAAACTTAGACGCCGAAACGTGGACAGTGGACTGGGCTTTACATACAATAATCCACATAAATCCGCCTACGACAGCCCCTTGTCGGAATAGGTGACCTACTCGGGCTGATATGGCATATGTTTTGCATTAACGTGCGAAGCTATGAAAGTAGTTGCGTAACTATTGCGTATTTGGAAGTAGTATTGTGATCTGTATCTTTGTTTATATAATGCACACTAGTAGATCCCTAATTACGTAGTTGCAATATAAACAAAGATTACAGATCTAACAAGTATACTTCAAATACGCAATAGTTACGCAAGCTACTTTCATAGCTTTCGCACGTTAATGAGAACAATAGTGGTAAGCTACATCACTGAATATCTGATTAATAGTATAGATCCGTAGGGGCTATCGCATACATGTAGTGGATGGAAATGTCAGTATTGAAGCTTAGCTGCTAAATTTTTAACATCTTCCCCCGCTGAAATTCAACAAACACACAATTGATCACATTTTGCCAATAACAGAACGGATGCTGCTATATAAATATGAATAATTACCTGCATGTATATCATTTGCGTTTTCACTATTCCTGTCGTAAAATTGTGAAAACATCGAAATCTCAATAGGATTTATATACCCGACTGAAGCAAGTAAGTTCACAATTTATGTGATGTTTATGTGTGTGTGTATGTAATTTTTGTACACTCTATGAATTTTTTTTTAATATCATTTCATGCAAATAAAAATTTATTTATCTTTTGAAAAGAATTTGCTTCTCATTATGAAAAAAAATTAAATGCGTAGGATTTTCTTTCTTTCTTTTTTTTTTTTTTTTTTTTTTTTTATTATTTATTTTTTTTTTTTTTTAGAAATTTGTCTATTTCATAGAGAAACCCATCTAGTGATACACAAATGTTATACCTTTGTCATGGTTAATCCTTACTACGTTTCTCTCTTAAAATACGAAGATCACAAAAGAATTTTATGCAGTTCCACATTTCATCTTCATAGAAAAAAATGTCGGAACATTTGATATATAATATATCTGTGATACAACTACATTATATAATTTAGGTTGTTTGTGTAGAATATGAGATACTAGTAATTCACTCATTCAAGTATAAAAAAAATTGATTAGATTGATTGATTGATTTATTATTGTTTACGTCCACTCGAGGAATGTTTCACTCATTTGGAGACGTCACCAATGCAGTGAAGGGCTGCAAAATTTCAGCCTATGTCGGCACTCAGGGTCATTGAGCAGGGAGGATCTTCACGTGATACCTGCTTGTGACACGGGACCTCGGTTTTCCGGTCTCATCCGAAGGACGCCCCATCAATAGCCTCTTAAACGACACACAAGGGGATGGGGGACCGAACCACCAAGGGTTTAGAAAACAAGAAATAAAACAAATACAAAAAACAACAACAACAAAACTTAGACCAAATCATGTATATTAGAATTCACGTGAGTAAAGATACTATTAATGGAAGGTGCTAGTCTAAAGAAATCAAGATTTTAAAATTTTTCTTTCTATGATGAAAAATAATCATTTGGGTAAGGCTTGCATCCTACCTAAAATGTAGATGCTACTAGATACACCGAGATATGATATCAACATGTAGCGTTAGTTGATGAACATTAGGTTAATGAAGATAAATGAATATCTTAAGCAACATTACGGGACATGCATGTGACATGTAAAACAATTTTGAGTCGTTCACATTTAGACAAATTTAGTCTCTTCAGTGATGCTCATACCGAAATATTTGAAATTCGAAACATGAAATTAAAACTTAAAGAGCTTAACAATGTAGTGCAAATATTGGATCAAATACCTCAAAGGATCAGAGTTATGCTGAGGGAAATAATCCTTAATTTTGTATAAATTTCTAATTTTACCACTGCAATTAAATATATAAGTATTGTACTTTCAGCTAGTATATAGTACATAGCTACTGGGCTCTAGAGGACCCTCGGGACTAGCAGAGGAGATTTTACTAAATTAACAAGGTCGAATTTGGAGCACACCGTATTTATTCACTGTTCACCGGACATCTGTTTATTATACATCAATGTAGAGTCCCACCTGAAGTTATACAAAGACAATAGATCTTCATCGTTTTGGGCGTTTTTTTTTGGAGAAATTGTCAAGCTACGAAAAATAAATTTAGAACAGTGTCGAACGGCGTTGTATTGATCCGAGATACGAATAAAATAAATTCTCCAAATAAGAAGCAACAATTGTCGTTTATTTCAAAAAGAGTCTAAATAATGATAAATTTTATGTGCGAAACCCCTAAATCCACCACTGCCGAATCATTCAGAGTACTTAGCGACGGATTGATTCCCCACCCCCCGCTCCTACACCCATGATTCTCATACGGCAAGCATTTTCAGTCACATTATCAAAGTTCAAGGACAGACATTGCGTAAGATTGCGGCATTAAAAATGCATATACTCCCGTCTTTCCACACGTTCGGTTATATTTGCATTTTCCACAGAACTTTCCCCGGATTTTGTGATTGACGAAGAATATATATTTTATTCGAAAGTTGTCTGCGACTGATAAGATATCTCCTTATATCCATTCGTTGTACTGTGCCTTAATTCACAGTTTGTTATATTCTGATTATACCTTTCAATTCAGTCATAGGGTTTGGGGTATTCCTATATCTTGGTATACACAGACACAGGTATCTGAATTTGATATGTCACTATATCAATGGATGTTGAGTTTTTGTAATCATGGAAAAAAAACCTGTACGTTTGAGTTCTACACTGAAAACAAAGGAATTAGATATATTTACAAGCCAGGCCGGTATTACAATAGCAATATGCACATGGATATCAACTATACAATTTGTGATGAAATGTAATTTTATACATTTTTTTATGAAATGATTGATTGATTATTTATTGTTTTACCGTCTCACCCGAGTATGGAAACGTCACCAATGCGCGGTGAATGACTGCAAATTTAGGCCTATGCTCGGCACTCGAGGCTTTGAGCAGGGAGGGTCTTTATCGTGTCACACCTACTGTGACACGGGCTCGGTTTTTCCGGTCTCATCCGAATGATCGCCCCATTCAGTCGCCTCTTACGACACGTAAGGGGATGCTGACGACCTATCTAACCGGATCCCCGGGGCACGGGTTCGAATATATGAATGTGTTATCAGTGGCGGATCAGGATTTGTTCGAAAAGGGGGGGGGGGCTGTTCGTTGTAAAAAGGAGCCAATAAGCTTTTTAAAGGTCTGGATGAACGCCAAAGTGGGGCCCAAGGGGCGAAGCCTCCGGAAGCTCTCGGGTTTTAGAGCTTTTAAAGTTACATTTAGAGGTAATTTAGCTATATATCTATAACATAATGATTAAGTTTGGTCACAAAAAAGGGGGGGGGGGCAGGGCCCCCTCTTAATCCGCTACTGTGTATGATTTCAAAATATTGATTATATTAATGGGGTGTTTTGGAAGTTCTAAGCCGTAATATTACCCCCAAAGAATAGCTTGAGACACCCCCTCCCTGGGTCAATGAAATCACATTATGGACACTCTGCAGCGGGTGAATTGCCTAGTATACTTTAATACAATACAAATATTGAAATAAAAGACTATCATACAAATACACGTACTTCAAATTCGATTGAATTTTGGAATAATATACATTTGTATATCAATGGTCAAAACCAAAAAAGTACTGCCAATGTATTTTTTTAAAAGGTTTATTCAAATCGATTGACAATATTGTCATTTCCCATAACAAGCAGAGAGTGTTGATAATACCGGTATTAATTTCCTTATTTTGTAATAGTTCATTAAAGACTTTTTCTCGCTTGGCTATATTACTTACACGAAAAGTAATGGTAGCTTCCTCTTTTAAAACACAACTTTCAACTCTTTAACACCAATTCCTCACGAAA
Source organism: Ostrea lurida (assembly GCA_903981925.1). NCBI lineage: Eukaryota > Metazoa > Mollusca > Bivalvia > Ostreida > Ostreidae > Ostrea > Ostrea lurida. The sequence goes on along the minus strand of CAJDSM010041436.1, from coordinate 3,112 downwards.
ATTAAAGACTAGACTTTTTGACAATAACGCATTGGCTTCTTCAACAAATTGGAAAAGGGAATATCGCATCTTATGATCAGTCACTCAAAGTTTACTTTGACAAACTCCATTTTGTGCACGAGTACTCTGAATTTATACTTCAGTTCGTCAATGACAATATCTCTGTGTATTTGGTAATCAGGTTTCCAACAAACTTGTAAAATCAATGGACACGAATGTTCTCCTTTAACAGATGACTATTTTGCACAATTATTTTAAAGCTTCTAAATGAGAAGACAAAAAATCTATAGCGGTGGTCTTTAATTCGACCTTTCGATATATTGACGGATGTTTTATCTTATTGCTTACAAATCATTTTCATTCATATGTCGATTTGATATATCTCTGTGAACTCGAAATGAAAGACACATAGAGTCATCGTATCTGCTTCGTTTCTGGATATTTTTATTGAACTTAGACATATAAACGGCAAATAGCAACTTCACTTTATAACTAATAGGCGGATTTCAGCTTCCATCGAACAAACTTCCCATATTTATGGAGCAACATTCCACCGTCAGCTGCATATGATGTTTATGTCTACATAAGCTTATCTTATTCGACAAGCAAGAGCTTGTTCTACAATTGGTTTCTGAATCGAGGTAAGCTACTTTCAAACAAGTTGTTGTTGCAGGGGTTTTAGCAGTCATGTTTAAAGTGAGCAAATTCTATGGTCGTTATAAGATTGAGTGTGCTCATACAAATGCTGTCAGACGTGTTTCATAGCAACTGTCAAGTCGTTTCTATATCCATGTTTTGACTGCCTCTTACCTGATCAAACCAATGGGGTTACGGTGGGTGTGACCGGTCGACAGGGGATGCTTACTCTTCCTATGCACCTGATCAAATTTCTGGTGTATTCAGGGGCCTATGTTTGCCCAAATCGTGTTTTGTATTCTGTTTGAGACTTACAAGATTGATCACTGTTCGTTATCTTCGACATTTCTGTTCGCCAAAAGAAAAAAAACACTAACGTATAAGTTATCGACAGAAGGTGCTTACAATAGATGTTCAGGGATCAATATTATGCGCCCCACAAAGAATATAAAACAAGGCAAACTTGGGTTCCTTAACATACCAAAGGTGGGGTCATGTATATATTAGGAGTTGGCATCCTTTGTTGATCTACCATGCATGCGGTGAGCGCTACAGCTTTATCTGGTAAAAAAAAGTAATTCGTAATCACGATTAGCATATAAAGAACGGCATAACCTGTAGCATCAGTTTGGTTGTCAGTAGTTTGCCTTGATTTAAAACAAATCACGCTCAGAACATACTCAGTTGAAACATAAACACCATATAATGTTGTTATATTGATATGGGGAAGGTGAGTGCAATGCCTTTGTCATAAAGTTGAGATCATCGTTAACTGTTAACATTTAG
>CAJDSM010041429.1:0-14510 GCA_903981925.1 Ostrea lurida | reverse complement strand
ACCATTATACAAACACTATGACCATCAGAAACCCTACATACAGCTCTGGGACACTCCTTAGTATAGCTCTCTTTGATTAGGTTAGAATTTAACTATTGACCACTTAGGCATGAGTATAAGCTCACCCATCATACGATGCTAGACCTCCTTGAAGGAACGGTTTATTGGCGTCTATAACACTAATTACTCCAGTCAGCATATGGTGGTACTGTTGAGATAACAGAGATGACAACTCTTTTGACAACATAATTCAGAAATGAGGAGTTAGAACTATATAGTGTTTAATTTGACTTGATATCATTCACCACTATTACGTAATGTGGTCCCTCAGAAGCAATAAACCATAGAAGTGTTTTAATAACAAACGTAACATTGTTTGTCTTTAACTATATGCCCTTTGCTCTTCTGACACATAACAACTTACAATGCATTCTCAGGCTCGTGATACATCTATTAAAGCCATTTTGTTCATGATTGTCCTACCATTGTTTATGTTCCAATTGTTTTAACAATAGACTGTATTTGGTTTTGGTTCTTTAAAACCAAAAGAAGAGAATGAAACTCAGCAATTTTTCGCTTTAGTTTTCACAATTTAGGTCATCCACTCTTGTAAATAATGGCTTATTTTGTAAAAAATAAATAGAATAAAATATACCACGAATACAAAAATAAGAATAAATGCACCTGCTTTTAATGAAATATAAGGAAATAATCTCTAATAATAATAAATCTTATTGAGGAAAATTGTGGGATAATAAAAATGCATGAATAAATACTTATGTAAAATGAATGCAAGTAATCAAAAAAATGTAATCTAAATGTAATCATGATTACAGGGTAAATTAATGTAATCAATTAAATTGAATTACATGTAATCTAAAAAATACACCATACAGATTCACATTCGATTATTCAAAATTGTAAATCAATACAGCTGATACGATGACAGATTACGTTACTCCCAATCTCTGGTATGGACAACTGTTCATGTAAGTTAAAGCAGTTCCAGATCTGCCGCCATGTCAACTTGCGTGTGTGACGGCAATATAGATGATTATCACCATGGTTAATATTTCTGGTCACATTTTTCTCCAGACCACACAGGCCACGCTTCCTTGATATTTGACATCGAGCTTCATATTGGCACATCTGTTCGCGTCTTGTAACGCTCATGTTTCCAACTGCACATGTCCACTTCCTGCTCTGACGAACCAACTATAGAATTTTTTGACATAAACAAAATTTTTGTCTTTATTGTTCAGATAGAATCTCACAAATGGCATCTTCATAACAATATTTCATCTGCCTTCTAATCTAATTCATACAGTTAGGATATGCATTGTCTATTCTTGGTAAACTTGAACAGAACTGAATTTCTGACAAAAAACATTATAATTATATAACTTTCTTGCTATGATGATGACTTAAATTGATGAAGTACAGTTTTTTTGGAAAAGAAAATTAGAAGGTAGGCAGAGCGACACATGTCTTCCCTGGAAGACTACACTAATTTTTGAAAGAAAGAACAAAAATTGCAGCTAAAGATATGGACTTCACAATGCAATCTGTTCACATCGAGAATACAATGTCACATCATATACACATCCTTCCATCTCATACCCATTAAGTTCCCTTACTCTACTTCTCACTCTCTATGCTTCTTTGCATGTAGTTTTCTATAATATAAACACAAAGTCATTATTGTGTTGAAAATAGCATTTATTACAAATGCCCCAAAAAACATCAATATTCTATCATTTACTATAATCTCTCTTGGTGTTGGGATTTTACATTACATATAATCCTTGACTAGGAAAACGAATAAATCAATACAGAATACATGTCCCAAGTAATAAGTACAAATGCCACAAGCAGTAATACATACAACTGCAAAGAATGATGGGGGCTATCTAGCATAAAACAGGCCCACTTGCGACGGAATTTGTTTAATGCATGACTCTCGTTTTCACAGATATGCTAACTGATATTCCTCCGATTTTAAATCTGGAAATTCATAGACAACATGAGGGTCCAAGTTCTGTGCAATAATTGGCTGCAGGCGGCACACGAATGAGAGTGATCCGAGACACAACACAGATTGGGGCCATTCTGTAAACAATGGTGTTCCGTGTTTTCAAACAATCCAAAAATATATAAAGATCACTATGATAGTACTTACAAATTACCAAGCGTAGATTGCCACGTGCCTCAAATTTACAATTTGTTCTAAAATACACCTGCATCCGCACAAATATGGCAAAAGTGATAATCAAAGTAAAATTCATAAAATATGGCGAAGGAACAAGCAATTGATATGCATAAATGAACTCAAATACTAAAGATGTCAAAGTACTAATTCCGGAAATCATCTTGATTGAAATACTATCAGGTTGCTACATAATTTATTGCCGAGATGGTATAAATTTAGATTATAATGTTGCACATAAATACAAAGTACAAACTGTCACGGTATACGTCACAATGCAATTGTTCATGTAATTTTCCCCACGTTAAATGAAGAGGCTAATTTTATTGGCAAGATGTTTTACGGTCTTCACGGTAGCACCGTCAACATACACTCATACAGTCCAACCTCATTATCTCGAACTCGAGGGGACCATGAAAAAAAGTTTTGAGATATCTGTAGATTTGAGATATCAAAGGTAAAAATACTAAGAAAATAGGTAGTTGGGACCTTAAAATCAGTTTGACATAAACCATGGTATTCGAGATATCAGTGTTCGAGATATCGAAATTCAACTATATTAAAATATATTAAGCCAGCATGTTTCTCTTCCATGGATAACCTTAAGGAAAAAGGAGAACAGTGTGGTACAAACATTATGGGACTTTCTTGATTTATTCTGCAAGAAAATGTGTGCAGTTTATTTATTGATGATCAGTTGTTGAAAAAGACGAATCCCATTATCACTGGAGGAAAATAATCCAATGATTTTTGTTCAGAAACTGATTGAAACATATCAGAGTCGTAGCTCAGTTGGTAGACCACCCACATTGTACTGTGTCATAGTTTGCACAAGATTCAGAGTTCAAATCCTAATCTTGCAACCATTTTCCTTTTTTGTAACAATCTTATTTTTAGATTTCATTCATATTTTGTTTTTTGTGATGTTCAATATTTTTTTCAATGTTTGATATAATTGTGAAGACACTGGTCCACTAAAAAAGTCAATTTGAATTTTCAACAAACTAAAATGTAATTTTTTAAATTTCTTTATCATTAGCCAGAAGACCTCATGAATATGCAGCATTGTAACCTGTTGTGCCTGCCAGAAAACTACCAGATGAAATATTACTTCTACCATGGTCTGTCTTGGCCCCAGGTATATTTAACATTATTCAACATTCATCACACATAATTGAGATACCTGAAGATAAGATAATGATTGGTGAAAGGTTCAGGCATATTAGACAAAACATGTACATCACAAATTTTTATACGCCGTCGAAGACAGAACGTATTATGGTATAGCATCATCTGTCCGGGCTTTGTAGGCATGATATAGACCAAACCCTTAGCTACAACTTGGTACAATTGATCACCATGATGAGAGGAAGATGCCTAATGTGTTTTTAAGGTAAAAGGTCAAGGTCATTGTGCCACTTGGTGGGAAAACGTAGGCAGGATACAGACCAAATCATAAGCTCCAATATCTTACAACTTGGTACATTTGATCACCATGATGAGAGGAAGATGCCTATTGTTTTTCTAGGTCAGATGTCAATGGTCATGGTATCAGCTATTAGGAAAACCTTGTAGGCATAATAGAGACCAAAATGTTTTGGGGTTAGGACTGTCAAACTTGGTACCTATATACCTTATGCCAAGTGAAGGATGCATATTGTTTCTTAATATGCATAATAATGAATTAACACATAAAGGACAGTTTTAACTCTGCTAAAATATGAATCCCACTAAAATCAGTAAGAGTGTATTATGCCACATTGGCGTTGTTCTTGCTGTATGAATGTGATACACAAGTCTGTATTTTTCCTAGTAAATGATGAAATCTTTATGATGATTATACAACTTAACACAATGAACAAAGTGTACTAAACAAAGAAATCCATTGTTACATTTCAGCTCTCGTATGTTGCAGAAGATGAAGAAGGACATATAGTAGGATATGTATTAGCCAAAATGTGAGTTGGTAGTAGAAAGCGTTAATCTTTATATACGTATACATCATGCCATTCAACAAAGAAGGCTGTAAAGAGAAAAAAAATGGCTGATTTAATGTAATTGGAGATGTGAATTTTAATCCTTTTTTTTTATGTTACAGGGAGGAAGATCCAGAGGATTCTGTTCCACATGGACATATCACATCATTGGTAATGTCAATGTTTAGAACTAGTCTGCTATAAAGTGCTATGTCTGGTGACATTGAAAGTGACCTGAACACAGTAGAATGTGGTAGTCACATGCTTGTTTACCTTTATCCAGGCGGTGAAGCGGTCTCACCGGCGACTCGGGCTGGCGCAGAAGTTGATGGATCAAGCGTCGAGGGGAATGATTGAATGCTTCGATGCTCAGTATGTCTCACTCCATGTTAGAAAGAGTAACCGGGCGGCTCTACATCTCTACAAAAACACACTCAAATTCTCGTAAGTTTTGATCATGGTCAGTTGATTTGTAATAGGGGAATCAAGGTTTTTTACATATATTATACAGGGAAAATCTTTTAAAATCATTTTCTCAGGAACCACTGAGCCAGAAAAGCTTCCTGATATAGTGAAGATAAAAGTTTGTTCAAATTATGAGACCCCCAGGGGTAATGTGGGGCCACAATAAGGGATCAATATTTTTCATGCATATATATAGGGGAAATTCTTTTAAAATCTTCTTCATTGAACCAGACGAGTGGATATTTACCTGAAAGCTTCCTGATATGGAGTAGATTTAAGTTGTTTAGATAACCCCCCCCCCCTTCCGAGGGTTGGGTGGGGTCACAATAGGGAATTAAAGTTGCTACTACTGCTCTTCTTAGTGAAGCAGTGCTCAGGTGAGCGATGTGGCCCATGGGCCTCTTGTTTAATGGCAAGTGATAGGACTTTTATATTTCACATGTGTGTTCCTTATGACAAACTCTTTTTACTGGTACCAAAATTTTTGACCCCTTGACCTTGAAGTTTGACCTACTTTTCAAAAACTTCAACATTGGCCATAACTTTTGAATGGTAAGTGATAGACTTTTCAAATTTCACATACGTAATCCTTTTGGTAAGCCCCTTTCACTGGCATGTGGAATCCGGGGGCATCTGTGTTTTTAGGGCATCTGTGTTTCAAAAACACATCTAGTTTCAGAGAGCAACAGTGCTGCAGCTATGGATTTTGTTGCATATGTGCTTGTAGTTTTTTAACACTAAAGCAAATCATGTCATTCTTATATTCATAAACACCCCCTCCTCCTACCACTACCACCAAAGCAGGAGGTTTATAGTGATCCTGTTGTCCGTTTGTTTGTTCATTAAAAGGGAGTGTGAGGGGGGTATCACTAAATGAGCTTTGCTCACAGTATTTCCAGTTTCATCATTATATTTCAGAGTAAGTGAAATAGAACCTAAATATTATGCAGATGGAGAAGATGCCTACGCGATGAGGAGAAATCTCGGCGAATTTCGAGAGAAGGTCAGCTATCGTTCCTCATTTGTTTTTTTTTTTTAAAGTTGATCGAATTTGAAAGTCATGTTGTTAGTGTTAGATTTTTGTTTGATATTTACCAGCTGAAGTACAATTTACAAGGGCAGTCTTCATGAACAATCGCTACCTCTATAATTTTTGTTAGACCAATAAAATTTGACCTTGAAGTGGCCCATTTAGCTTGCAAAGCTATTTTAAAAGATGAATAATTTGTGGCTGATTTTGTGTTCATAGTTAAAAAAAAATGTGAACCCCAGCAGCCCAGTAGAATAGTGAATAAGGAAATATTTTACTGGCACTATATTTAAGTCTAGTTTGTGGTTTAAATTTCCGAATATCACTGTAACTTCAGCTTTAATATTTGTAGGATGATAATCTTACAAATAGCGGATGATTTGGATTCATTATTCTATGTGGTGGATCAAAGTGCAGTCAGGAATGGATTTGACCACCACATGTAATATACACGTCTTGTTATACTGTAAATCACTGTTCATTCACAAGAACTTGAAAATAAGGTTATTGGGAATTATTTCGCTCATGTAGTTGTTGACAAATTGAATGTTCACAAAAATATGTCTCTCTGATAAATCTCACAAACTGACATCTTTGAAAATATAAGTTTTGCAAATACATCTGGTTTACAGTAAATAAATATAAAATTGATTTTTTTAAAAAGACCAGAAAAAGGACAAGGGCATTATTACCAGCACATTGCTGAGAATTGAATGGGTTTCTCCTTTAAGTCTTGTGACTTTGTCGATATCATTTGCACTGTGTTCAGGCTAATGTCAGCAGGTTCATCAATTCATCCCCGACTCAATGAGAGTGGACAATGTAGATACGAGAGCTTAGTTCAGAGGATTTTTTTGTTTTTTTCATTTGACAGTATTAAATGCCTCATTGTCCAAACTATTGCGGAATGACAAAATCATTGGCAAGGTATTGCTTGCAAAATCTTTTAAAAGTCTTACGTGAATGTGAAATGGTCCCATTTTCAAATAATTTGTATGTAGCATGTACTGAGTTGTTATTTTACTTGAATGTTTTGGAATTACCTACTGCTTTATTGTAAATTTTACAAGACATTTTTTTTTTTTTTGTTTAATGGCATATTTCTCTGAAACTGCATCCATGTACTACAAAGACTTAGAACAATTGTTTTGATTCTCTTGACTAGAATTTCCAAAATTCTATCTCATGGGCAGGTTTTAAATTTTTTTTATTTTTTATTCTTTATACTCGGCCGTAGCATGGTTTTGTACGAGTTACTTCTATTTCTTTAAAATAATTTTTTTTCTTCACATAAAACTTTGAATATGATTTATTATGAGACATATATATTTATCATTGTGTAACCCTAAAAATTGATACTGTTCTGTTAACAGATTTATCCTTTAATGCATTGAAATTGAAACACGTGAATTGAGCAATTCGATTGCTTACAGATTGATGGAGCAGTGACCTGTAATCAGTAGATTTATTTTCTGTAACTTAATTAAGAGATTGCTAAAAAAAAATAATAATATTTTCTCCTCTTTGCAGTATGGACTAAAAGCACAGGCAGAAGCAGGGCCATCGTCATGACAACAGTGATGTAGGAGAAGTCATTAGATTTATTTTCGATTTTAAGGACTAATTTGTTTGCTACCAGAGGAAGTGTAATGTGTGATACATGTGATGTCATCAAAACACATTGGAACTTTTCACGTGGCAGTTTCCGTTACATCTCGTATATATATTATATACACATGTACATTTTTTTTACACATTATTTTTGTTTTAATTAAGACTTTGCTTAGAATCCTTGTGAATTATTTAATTATTCAAGATAAAATATAAAATATTATGCTATAAAACTGTTTAATTGTGTTTCAAGCTTGGCTGCATTCTACCATTATAGATAAAGAATGTTTTGTGACAAATATTAGAGCAGAGGCAGTGGAAATAGGATTTGATTTATCATGGTTTTAGAGATTTCAGAGTCCTTTTGGGGCTAAATTCAAAACACAATCATTGACAGTTTTTAGGTTAATACGATTTTTTAGTTACCTGAAAAGTGCAATATTCACCATTTCTGGAGGGCAAGGTGAATGTACTTAGAGGGTACTAACAGCATTATATTCACCCAGAAAATGTCAATAATCAATTGGATTGAATAATTCAAAACATCAAACCTGGCTAGGAGAGTCTATGAAATGATACCTTGTCGGCCATGTTTCTATACAGCTAGTGGCCAGACCTAGTCAAATGATGATTTGAGAGGCGTGTGTGAATTATATGACTAAATCATGGAAAACATTGAAACCGGCTTCTAGAACATGGAGAACTTAACAAATGATACCTGATTTGTCATCTGAAATTGATCAGGTCTGATTTTACTTTCACATGAAAAGGTGAAGATAGCAATAATCTCACCACTCCTGTAAGGAATCCAAACAAAGAGTTGGGCTAACACGGAGCCCTGGACATACCAGAGGTGAGATTCGGCCTAGAGGAGTAAGCAATCCCCTGTGACTAGTAACACTAGCTGGGAACCCTATAAACGGAGTAATCCATAGTTAAAATCTGTGTGTCAAGAGCGGCCCAACAATTGGTACGGCACTGTTTGGTGTACCAAATGGTCGGCCTTTCCTTGCTCTTATTTTGACTGGATTACCTGATCGAGATAGAGGGCTCACAGCAGGTGTGACCTTTTTGCTTACGTCTTTACGTCGATCACTTCTGACATCCGAATGATGAAGCAGCATTGCCTTCACTTAGCAGCGTCTTCATTTAACAGTCCGCTTTGAGCTATTAAAACAGTAATTATGCAGGACTTGCCAGGGAATTTCCTGGGGGGGGGGGAGGGGGGGGGGGGGGGGGGGGGGGGGGGTGCACAAGAACTAAAGGTGAGGGTCGGGGTTAGTTAAAATATTTTAAACTGTCATCGTTCCTCCTCACCACCGGGTCCGGAGTCATCTCTCATTTAATGATAGATTCATTCTATCTAGGGTTCAGGGGTACTCTTCAGCCGGTCCAAGCTTGGCCCTGGTAGGGGGGAGGGGGCTCCACTTCCGGAGCTAGAAGTTTTAAGCATTTTCATTTAATCGATGTGCACACACCCACCCCCCTTTTTGAGGATACGTTACCACTGCTAGATCACAATTTAGATGGACACTTATGAGTTTATCAGCTAACGGGATGCTTTAGTCTAATACTTCTGATGTTCAAACATGTGTACGTCAGTGGAGGGATGGGGGGGGGACATTATTCTTAGGTTGTAGGCTTGGCGGTATTGAAGTGGCAATCCAGAGGGGGGTTGAACCCCATCCCTCCCTTTCGTCAGAAAAGGGTAAAAATACGGCATTTTGGAGGTTTGGACACCCCCCCCCCCAGAAAGATGAAAATAGAACAACCCCCCCCTCAAAAATTCTCTGAATTTTGTACATTTCATTAATGTATTATAATGCATAATTACTTTTTTCGCCGCACTAATCTCATGTCATGAGGAAATAAAAATTGAATGAGCTATGTGCACTCAAGTATTATATCAATGCGGGGAAGGGCAGAGACCCGTATTATCGCGATCAAAGGTGTAAATTAATCATTTCCTTAGTTTCCATGTGTCATTGATAAAAAAAAAAAACAACATTACTACGCGTTACATATATGGATTGACATTTTTAAAAATTGCGAAGAAGTTACATTTTGTACATGGAAATCTGGCCGGCAGAGTGTAAATTTTTTTTTTTTTTTTTACTTCTGATCAGTCATTTAGAGTTGTACAGAGCATTTATACTAATTTTCTAACGCAACCAAAAGTAGATAAATAATTACCCCCCACCCCGCAAACTTAAATTAAGGACTTTGACATCAACAAAAACAATATACTAATCTATAGAAACACAAAGAACAAATTATTCTACTGACACGTACATGGATTCGTCCAATATAGGACGTTAAAAAACCCCTCTGGATATATCCTTTAAAACCTATTTATTTCTGAATAAAACAACGTAACACAATAAATGGACTATAGCAATGACACGCAATTAGGTCTAATTTTGGTCAGCTTTAATGTTATACAATGTTACATGACAAGATGTAGATATAAGATGGATTAGTATAAAATTTGAACGTGTTATCAGCTTTACGTGTTGTCCTAAACTAATCAGGTGGACTGAACATACCTTTTTAGGTATTCGAATTGAAAACTTTAGGTAAAAATTGATTTCGTTCCTCATGCGCAGTAAAGCGCACGTGTGTCTGTATAGCCCCCCCCCCCCTCCCCAATAATTTTGAACTTCCAATAATTTTGAACTTCCTTCACAAGTACACAGCTAAGCTACCCCCAGGGCAAGGAAGTTCGAAATGGATTTCGGTATCAAAAGGTGAAAAGTCAAGGTTTCCAACCAATTAATATGGATAATGTAAAACTTGGCAAGATGAATATTGTGTTGGTTCGGGTTGATATTGTCCAGTTTTCGAACAGAAAGGAAGAATTTTACTCATTAAAAACCTTTCATTAGAATTTCCAGTGTTTTCTTGATGCCTAGAATTTTTTAAAGTTACAAATGAAACTCAATCCAAAAGAATATGTTATGAATATTCATAAAACAAATCATGAATAAGACATCGCTCTTTTGTGAAGAAGATCATGGTATGTAAATCACTTGTATCAATGATATCAAATTTTATACCCCAAATTTTAAAATTTAATGAGAAAACATCGGAATGGATTGACGTTTAAAATTGTACATAACCTTGATAAAGCTCTTTTGGATAAAATTTCTGCGAAATACCTTTTACGAGAGATAAATCTGTTCGTGACGTCCCTTTAGGGCTCAGAAAAACAAGTATCATTTATCATAAATTTACAGATTCGATACAAAATTACCTCTGTTAGATATTTACAACTCCTACCAAACAGGTATAAAAAATACTACTTAGGAAGAAAAAATCCCCAGAAACACATCACTAAATTCTGTTGGGAAATAAAAAGTTGATCGGATTGACATGCATTGAATTGCCAAATAAACCATGCTTTCAAGATTTTCATACTAAAATCATGTTAAGATTTTAGCACTATTATATCATGGATTTTGAGTCAAATCTTGCTTCTTCCAAAAATGGCCTTCAATTATACACGCTTGAAATAATTACAATATTTACTTTCTCTTGATAAAGAGTGTTGCTGGTAGCCCCAAGACATTGGATGTGTGATGTTGTTTTCCGAAATAGTAACTACCACCTACAATAATTTTGAATAATATAAACGACACATTTTTCTACTTCTTCATCTTTTTCCTTTGTTTTATTTTTATTTTATTAATTAATTAATTTTTTAATTTATTATTATTTTGGAAGTGTTTAAATCTTACTGGCATCCATATCAGCACGGTATAACCCCTATCCTCTCTGGTACATGTATTGCACGTGCAGTCAATTGACAATCATAAAGGTTGTCAGGGAAAAAAAAAACTTGCAGTGCGATGGAACCGTTACCTGTTAAACGTACCAACAGGTAACTTCCTTGTTATAAGGAAGCACAGTTGACCGCGGCATTTATGTTGGCTAAATGAAAATAATATTATAGAGTTTATTTTATTTATTTATTTATTTATTTTTTTAAAAATGATACACAAAGAAAGAAAATAATTAATGAGACCCCCCACCCCCGCCCTCCACCCCTGGGGAAAAATAGGAAAAACTTCATTTTAAATTAGCCTGGGTCTTTTTGTAAGAAAAACCACAAATAAATTACGTGTCATGGAAATACAATGGACAAAAAAAATTTGCATTACTAACTAAATGTTTTGATAATACTTTTGAAATTAAATATGACTACTTTGTTTTCTTTATATGTATAAAATCTTGAAATTGTATTGGTATATATTTAAATTATACGCATAATAATGTTATGACTTTAGTTATAGATCTAATATCTTTTGTTTCATTACGATATTTGCCAAGGGTAAAGTCGTATTGAAATATTAAACAAATTGTATGGGTTGAAATGGTCTTTGGACCGAAACAGCTTAGGAGTGAATCGTCCCCTTGCCGAAACAGCCTACAACATCCGTGTTCCGAATTTGTGTCACGTATTTCGAATTTTGGGTAAGTAAGGGCATAACTTTAAAGGTGGTTTTATGAAAATAAGTTTTAGAAGCAAAAGATGATCCTCTGAAGTAGGGAAAAAACGCAGGTATCGAGACTGTCAGTCCGAGAGTCATGCAATATATTTCATTGTTTGGACTGAACAAAATTTCCAAAATGTCTGACACGTGAGAATATCTGATAACATGTTATCCAGTGGTATATTTCACCAGAATCATCATTTACAGGTTGCAATTTGTTTTAAATATTTAGAATTAGGCATTTTATGATATAATTACAAGCGTCCTTTCGCTGAAGAGTTGTGGCCAGGGGTGTTTATAAATAAAATAATTGAGCCTCCCCAAACCATTTAGCAGGGACAATAAATCGAGGTTTCTCTTCGCCTCGGATATTTTTAAGCACCTGGTTTAGCTTTTAGACGATTTTGATTGTACATGTGCATTTTGCAAGTGTTGACAAAAGTGTGGGACGAAGAAACGGCATGGCATATAAAGATTTCATGATGTGCGCGAAAACCCTTTAAGGTGGGTAACGCTAAAACACGGAAAGGGAAATGGAACGGAATGGAAAATCCAAAACGATAACATGCGTTTGTTTAATTTGATCGTTTTATTTTGTTTGAAATTCGTTATAAGGCCACAGTTTTGTGCTTAAAGGTGGAATGTTATATTACCTTTTGATTAAATATTATATACATATATATTAGATTTTCACACAGCATAAAGCCAACTGTGTCCATTTTTTATGAACACTCCTTTGTTATTGTATGTTTTGCTTTGTAGTGTATATACGATCAATATAATTTGGGGGGGGGGGGTTTCCCCCCAACTTTTTAACTTTCTTCTAGTGTAGTGATTTTTGTACAAGTTTTCTATTTATCAAGAAATGTACTAATGTACTAACGATATGAATAATGACAAATTCATTGCTACATATGTGGTGAACCCCAGGAGTCGCGAATTGTGATGGTATTCATACACCCAGCCGACTTGAGTGATTCGGTCTTTGCAGTTACTTGTATAATTACATTTCACCAAATAATTTCTAATGCTTTTAATGAAAGGATTTACCGTATATACTCGCCTATAAGTCGGATTTTTGGGAGTAAAATAACTCCGACGATTATCATGATCATTGTCCAGACAAATTAGTCTGGACATTGAAATATAAAAACATTTTTGAACACATGTAAATAATGGAAGAATTGACATGATATTGATTTTTGGAGAAAGAATAATAAAATTCCGGTATCATTTCTCAAAATATGTTTTGAAACGGGGGCAAAATCAATGTAACTTTGATTTGAAATTGTCAACTGATTCTGGTAAAAAGTTGTACCGACTTAAAGGCAGGTCAATGGCAAAATCCTTCAAAATGATCTCAAAAAACATAGCCGACTTGCAGGCGAACCGACTTATAGGCGAGTGTATACCGTAATAGTAAATGAAATGAGCATCATTTATTTTCCACACACATGATTCAAATTCAGCTAGTACCAACAAGACAAGTACATGTGTAATATTGAAGAATGATTAAAAACATAAATAACAACTGAAAAAAAAATAATTCATGTGCTCTTGTTTTGAACATTATTTACTTTACACAAAAAGGTGCAAAAATGCATGAATTTTTAAAAAAGAGATGTACACAGAAAATTTTATGTTGATGGTATAAAAAGCAGCCCCAGTAAAGGGATATTATGATGTCATCATTAATGAAAAGGATAGGGAAGGTGAATGTCTGTGTAAAATCAAGAGAGAGAGATACCAGTAATATACAGTCGACATACTGCTCCGTGTTGGGCAATATTTCATCCCTTGGGACTAACATAATATTAATGTTGCCATTCAACCCCAGTCAATATTTGTATACTGTCATGTGATCTGCCGATCACATGATCATTTTACATACAGGAACTCATGATCTACACAATTACTCATTTTACAAAAATAATATGATAGCATTGAAGATGTAAAATGTAGACATTTTTCTTGTGGCCATCTTAACTTTTTGCAGTGTGTGCTTACTCTGTTCACGAAAACTCGGTGGTTTGAAGACCGGATTTAAAGGTCGGGTCAGTGCAAATCAAGAATTTAAGTCTGATGTCCTCGTAGACTTTTTAGTCACAATGAATAAAATGTTGAGATACATAGCTAAACATCTTATTTGTATAATTTTATCATCAAAATAAAAATATTAAAATTGGTAAATAGCATATAAAGTAAGTGTTTAGACAAAGTCTCACCAAATTAACTGAACAGTTAAACATTACATTCCAAAATGATGTACTATAATTAAAAATTTTGAGGCCAGTAAATTTCATTAGGGGCCTATAAATTCAGGTAGTTCACTGGTCCTACCAGCCTGCAAGTTTTGAAAGTTTTCATAAAGACTGCTTTTGTACTATCAAACCCCATTGGGATCTGGTTTAGAAGAAGTTCTCAGTACCCCTTGCTTGTCGTAAGAGGCAACTAAATGGGGCGGTCCTTCAGATATGAGACAGCAAAATCCGATCTTCGTGTCACAGCTGGTGGTGTGGCACGATAAAGACCCCCCCCCTGCTCAAAGTCGGTGAATAGGTCTGAAATTTTACTGTATCAATATGTTACAGTATATTATAACACACAAACATTACAAACAGTTCAATAACATTTATTTTGACTGTACAGCTAGTGGTATACAGATACGCCCCCCATAGATATACTGAAATCAAATCTATCTTAGGCCAAACAAAATAATATGTGTGTTT